>JAANSK020293601.1:0-10349 GCA_011763485.2 Isoetes engelmannii
TCTTCTTCTTCTTCTTCTTCTTCTTCTTCTTCTTCTTCTTCTTCTTCTTCTTCTTCTTCTTCTTCTTCTTCTTCAACATGTTCCTCATCATGATCCTCTTCATGACGGCTTCGTCGGATCCGCTTCAACCTGAAGCCAGATCTGAATGGTTTGTTAATGAAGGACTTATGTGTTGCATTGTTTCCATTTTCATTGCCTTGCTCATCATCTTCTTCATGTTGCCTATGTGTCTTTTCCTGGTTATGAAAGATAACATCAGCAGCAGTAGTATGCTTGTTGGTGCAGCTTTTAATCTGTTCTTCTGCATTATTTTCTGCATCCACATTTCAAACATGCTCTTGGTTCTGTTGCAAGTTAGTGGCAGAGATGGTTTTAGTCAGATCTTCTTCTACTCCATCTCCTTCTGGTTCAGGTTGTGGCCCCTTCCTCTTTTTCTTGTGTGGCATTTTATCCTCCTCATCATCATACAAAGACTCTTCAGCATTCTCAACCTTCTCTTGCAGGACCTTTCAACCTGGCCACAATCATTCCTTTCCTTTGCAAATGCAAACCAGACATTCTCTTCATCCTTCCAGAAATCCTGTTTACATGTCAATTGAACCGAGAGATGAAAATGTCAGTTCACAAAGATGTTTGTGAACTTACATTTTCATCTCTCGGTTCAATTGACAGAATAAAATATCCCCTTTCCCAACGCCATTGCTAAGCATAAATTCGGGCCATCCAGCAAATAAACAAGCACGGTGCTGCCAGGTAATGAGCTGGACAGGCATACTGTGGCCTGATCCTTGAAGAAACAATGGCCCATTAGGGACCAGTTCAGCAAACCCAGAATGTAATGGCTGCAAGAGACTCATTTTAGAACTGAGAAAAAACAGAGATCTGTTTCTTTCCAAAGGGGAAAAAAACAACGCATAAACAAGCAAAAAAAACTCACCAGATAAGGTTCATCGCCCAACTCACCAGGTAAGGTTCATCGCCCACATGAACGAAGAAGAGAGCTGCCATTCCTTCTGTAGAAACATCGAGGGAGCCCATCGCCTCATCTGAAGGCGAAGGAAAAAAAATCCAGCATAAACGGAAGTGTTTTCTGCTGTCTGTAGCTGAACTACTTTAGCCACGCATTTTGTCACAGACATGTTAACTCACCTGAAATATTACTTTTTTTTGTCTTTCACGTGTTGAGATAGGATTTTGCTTTTGTACAATGTCATACAGGAATCGTGAGGTTTTATTTATAGGCTGGTTGGTAATTTGTGCGTCATATCAGCATCCCATATAGGGGTATATAACGTACAACATGATTTTCGTGCTTACCCTACCTCTTCTTTAGAGTTTTGGATAGTTTTGTACTTAATTTCAACCAAATTTCATTTCACGCTATCTAGAGGTGAACCACATTGTACAAGTTGGAGGAAGCTCATATGGGCTTATAACTAAGATATTCAGCTTGCCAGGCAAACTAATTTTTGGAAAAATTGGAAGCCGATTAGCTGTATTATGGACTGGGATCCTTTGCAAGCAACTGATGATTTGTTTCCAATGCATTTTAGGTCTGAAAATTGACATGCAAATGACAAATCGAAGGTGTTTTTTGTTTTTGAAATCCCTTATCGTCTTGCAACTCCATCAAATTTATTTATACCTCTGGTTTGTTACTATTATAAGTTTGGATGAACATGGAGGAAATCCCCACAAGAATATATTGTAAGTTTCAAACCCATATGGAAAATTTTGAGCCAAACCCCCACAGAATATATTGTGAGGTTCAAACTCATATGGAAATTTTTGAACTGGCTCTGTAAATAATTTTTTCTTGTTTTAAGACCTTATAGAATTGTGACTATAATTACTTTGTTTTAGAAATTCGTAATCTTAACATATATAACTCTTATGCAAGGGTATTTTGGGAATATTCGTGTCACCGGGGCAGGCATCTTGGCCGTCGATTGTTTGCATCTTGGCTTTCGATTTTGTTACAGTGTCGACCTAACAGGTGTGAAGGAGAATGATCATCGATCGAAGGGCCTTGAAAAGGATTGATGAAGACCCGGATTTGCTGTCGGTTGAGGGAAATTAGTCATTATTTCTAAATTTTTTCTGGAGATGCCTCATTGGGGCTCAGATTGAGAGGTTTTTGTCACGATTTGATATGGGTTTAGGAGGAATGAGGTGTTTTGTTGCTGGTAATTTGTTTAGGAAGGAATAAATTCGTGATTAATGCTGGATGTTAGAGATTGAGATTGAGGTTGACAGATGAGTTATAAATTTCATGGTGGGATAGAATGGATTGCAGTAGATAGACAATGGGTGAGAGGAAGAGGCAGTTTGATCAGGCTATGGATGATGCTGATGATGATTTGTTTCCACATGCCAAGAGGTTTAAGTTAGATGAATGGGCAATGGTTGACGATTGGATTCAGTTTGAAGGTTTAGACGTTGTTGAAAGATGTAGATGACGGTTTGCCAATACTTGTTGATGCTTCAATTGCAGTGGTTGATGTTGTTTATGCTCCATTTGATGATGATAATTGTGCAAATTGTTGATGAAATTGTGTGTTTGGGAGGACTAACCTAATGGTTGAATGTCATAGATAGAACACCAAATGGTTGAACTAGCTATGACATAAGGGCAGAGCCAATCTTTTTTAAATTTTCTAGCTAGAAGGTTTCGTAAAGTTGACTGTGGGTGTATGCTTTTGTGATGTCTTTACAAACTTGAGTGTGTGTCGCTCAGCAAATAGCTAATGGCATGACTATGTTATTCTAGTCTGAATGTCTAGAAGATATGAAAACATAAGACATCCGCGAAGTATATTTTTCCTTTAGTTTTAGCTCCAGTTTAATATCGTTGTATAAATATTTTCCTTTATGCTAAACATGCTTTTGTGTTGTATGCATTCATGAAGTCAATGCACTATAAATATATGTTTGTTAAAGCTAAGCGCTTGTCGCTTACAACTGTGAAAGTTATAATTGTTACCTGATATTAAAACCTGCAAACATAGCAGTCATAAATAACTAGAATTCTCTAGTCTATGAAGCCATCCCAAGCACTTATATTAGGAAAACAGATATCAGTTTTTATTATGTGTCTTATAACTCCATAAGTGTTTCCTGACAATGAGCTCTATATAGCTAAAAGTAGACTCTCAGAGCTCTACCTAGCTAAAAGTAGACTAGTGGATGAATATGCTAACTGGAATGTTAGATGCTCTACACTCATATGACATGGTCTATATACGTCAATAAGCATTTGTAAAGTAACACAGATGCATCTAGATAAGCTTGCACACTCCTCTTCATCTTGCCCAAAATAAAGGCTAGCTTGAGGAGTATTTTTGTCTAAACAACTTCTATCCGTGCATATAGTGACTACAGCTCATGTCCAGTAATATCAAGCCATAACTTATTGATCAAGGTTTTAGACGAAAAGGACATTCAAAGTAAATAATATTGGCCAACTCTTTCATTTGTTTATATGGTTCGTGTCTCGCACCCTCTTTGCAACTAATTGAGAAATGCAGCTTTTGTCAAGAAGAGGAATTGTTGCATAAAGATGGGGAGCATTATTGCTTTCTTTCTTTGTTTATGAGAAACCTGAGATTGTAGCTCTGGTTATGTGCAGCTGCTATTTGTGTATTATTTTGGCATAAGAGACGAATGAATTCGCTAGGTGCAAGAAATGCTTGAAGTGTTTGGAAGTTCTTGGACAAAACGGAGTTGTGGAGATTGTGGAGATTGTGGAGTTTGAGTAGTGAGATGGCTTTTCTTCTTCTTTGTTTTTTATCTATGTAAAATAATGTAATATAAGAGGAGTGACTGTAGTGTTGATATGTGGATTAACATATGTAAATATATGTAATATGCGGATTTAATAAAGTAAATGAGTTTTTTGTAAGTTTGTAAGTTTTCTTAAAAGTTTGTAAGTTTGTTTAAGGTATTGGCTGCTGCAGAATGCTCCATGGTATCACAGCTTAGCAATGATCAATTTGTACAAACTCAATTACATACATGGAATAATTTAGGGGCTAAACTTCGCTATTTGACGATTTTTTAGCACATTTTCAAAAAATGTTGGCTAAAGTAAATGGAAAAAACTGTGAAAAAATTAATAGTTTTAGCTTAATTAGGAAGTAAGAGAGTAAAAATTTGCAACACTTAGCTAAACCACAGAAACTTTTGGAATAAGTTTCGTGCTAGTTTAGCTAAAGTAATTCTAGGTAGTAAGAAATATATAGCTGATAATTTATTTCGCAGCATACATGGAATAATTTGGGACCTAGATTTAGCTAGCTGGTAGTTTCTTAGCTTGTTGCCACAAAGCATATGACTAAAATAAATGGAAACAATTAGACAAAAGCATAAAACTTTACCTTGTTTTTTTGTGCCCAGACCACAGAAATTTTTAGGATGAAAATTTTGGGTTAGTTTAGCTAAACACTAGAAAGTACGAGAGGAAAAATTTACGTAGTTTAGCTAAAGCACAGAAGGTTTTGGGATTACATTCGAGGAAGTTTAGCTAAAGCCATTATGGCTAATAAAAAATATGCTTATAGTGATTTATCCTCTGATTACATATGTAATGATAGTGAAAAGCCTTGAGAATTTTGTTCTATATATCTTTCAAACTGAATGTCTTATGAGAGTGTGCATTAGAAGTCAAGAATTTGCTTCTCTGATGACTCTTCATCCATGTTTGTTTCTCTTCATTCATCTTGAAATTTCATTCCATACGCACCCCAAACTTACAGCTTCACATTGTCCATCTTATCAAGATCATGGCACCAACTTTAGCGAGAACAACAGTTGAACTTCACCATATTTTCCACTTGCGCTTCTGATGTGCAGAGCAACTGCACTAGTTTAGTTGCATCATAATTAACTTCATCATCACCTCATATCATGTCCTTGACAACATCTACTTTGCCTTGCAGAAGAACCTTAAGGTATCGAGCATACAAAACAGGTCTGGAAGTGGCCAAAACATTTCATTGTCATACACACATCAGGAGCTTTCAAACTTTGTGCGTGATAGGTCTGCTCCACATCTCTGGCTAACTCCTTCACTTTACATTAATAGTTTCCAGGTAACATTATTCATGTCTGCAAATACCGTGGTGTTCTGATCGACGGAGCAGATGCGCTGATTTATTGCCACACTCTTTTGCATCCACCCTGAAGTTGTGCTATAACTGAGCTTGCATGGCTCAAGGTGTTGCACATGTAAAAGGACACACGTAATGTACTTCATGTAGGCAAATAACCAGGTTGTTCAAATCTTTTAGTTTGCTTTCAATTGCATTCAAACCACATGCAGCATTGTGGACATCAAAATTAAGTCCATATCATGTGCTTGAAAACAACTACTTTGCTCTTAAAGTATGGAGCATGCATACTAGGTCTAGAAGTGCCCAAAACTTTTCATTGCCATACACACATCAGGAGCTTTCAAATTTTGTGGGTGATAGGTCTGCTCCACTGTCTCTGGCTAACTCCTTATCTTCACAGCCATCTGACCTATTGCAGACATGTATAATTGACTCGTTGCGTGAAGTTTATATGCAGGCCTCTTTGCCAAGCTCTAGTTAGGTAATTCTTGAGTTCCTATTTGCTTCTCAAAATTACATAGAAGACTTGTTTATGATTTACTGATTATGGATTGGAAGTGCTAAACCAAAATACACATTTCTATACCACTGCCAAGGAGCATCTTTTTGGTTTAAGTTAGTTCTTATTTATCTTTCTAAATAAGTTCTAATTCTAATTCTCTGTTGGATGTTTGTCAGTATGTGAAAGGAAATTTTTTGGGATTCCTCAACAAGCATTATGGATTGGTTTCCTTGCAGCCATTGCAATATTGATAGCTCAAGCATTGGCGATATACATGCCACCTAAATGTGTGGCTCCAAGTAAATTCACTATTCATTTACAATCGTAAGACTAGAAGTTGAAAACTTTTCCTTCTTTTCCAATCGAATTGCCACCCATTATCCCCTTCCAATCATGTTACTTGCATCACATATTTTTCTTTTCAATCTAGTCAATGTGATCCTGTCATTTTTAAGGGATCAAGCCAGCTCCTCCTGCTGTCAGGAAACTGCTAGGAAACCTGCATGATCAGTCATTCCCTGGTTTCAGCGGAGAACACCAGACTTACGAGTTATGCGAGATAATTCAACCTTGCCAGTTTATATGGCAGAACGTGCTCGCCCAGCAGTTTCCCCCCTCAAAGGATCTAATGTCTTAACTAATATTATCAGTCAATGTGCCTTCGAATCAACATTTCTGATCGATCCTGATGCAAAATCATGGATCACAATGTTAAGTTCATGTCGGTCGCATGTTGATGTGCACCAAGGAGAGCATGCTGGAAAAGTGGCTTTAATGTTAGATATGTCAATCATTGCACCCTTTGTATTACGTTACAATCTCTATGCAGCAGCTGGTAAGTGGGAGAATGCAATGACTATAAGAAAGTTGATGAAAGAGGATTTTAAAGATTGAGATTGATTGATAAAATTGCATTTTTGGTCGCTGTGAAATCTGCCAATCAATATAACAAAGAACTCGGTTTAATTCCGTTTGCCTTCCCGTATTTATTAGTTCAGAATAAGAAGATGACTTTCTTTTGCTGTCGTCACAATTAAAAAACAAAAAGTGGAAGTTTTGAAGGGCTTAAAACATTGAGGAACAATCCAAACAAAAAAGAACTAAGTTAGTATTCCCTTTGTGTTCCCGTATTTGTTAGCTCCTCCTAATGAGGACCGCATATCAACAACTCTCACTATATATGCTCTTTATCCTGCCGATTGCATTCAAGTTATACCATATCAGCCTCAAATTTGGTAACCACCTTGCTTTGAGAATAATGGAGCAATTTGGAAGTTGTCTGGTTCAATAACGTGGCACCCTCTTGACATCTTCTTTTTTAAAATGTTCCAATGCTGCCAGATTTAATTCTCTAAAGTAAAAATGATGGTTAAAAGTTACAGGATTTAAGGGTTCCAAAGTGCAGATCAATTCCAATAGAGACTGGCAGTTCAGGTCCAGCAGCAAGATGCAATAGATACCATTGTTTACTTACAAGTTTCCTATGGTCTCTTAAGCTCCAACCCTTTGTTATTAATATCACGTTAAAGCCATACTGTTACATCTTTATGGATGAGCAGTCTCTTTCTACTTGAATATGGCAATAGATGATGTGGCAAAGTTGAAGCATAGAGTTTTGAATTCATTAGTGTGCTGTAGGACTCTCCTAATTTACAATACTTAAGCCTGTTTGACAAGCATCCTTGATGATCAATAAGCATAGAACAAGTTCCTATCTAAGTTCCTATCTTTGAGGCTGACATATAAAGCCTTAAAAACTTGGAGTGTTCAGGTTGCATTATAGGAAGTAAAAAATGCCATAATGTGTCAACATAGTTCTTAGTTCATTATTAAACATTCCCGGTCCATGTGGTTATTCTATGAATGGAAAGTTTAGCATATTCGACTATACATGTGATACCAGAGGATGGCGTCTATCATGGTGTTGACATGCCTCAGAAAACATTGTCTGATAATAAATTTCCAAGCAGCGACCGAGTTGAATATGAACTACACAATTTTTGTTTCTGCAATTCTGTTGACACGCTAAAGTTTGCAAGTACTATGGAGGATGTTCATAATATTTTAGTTTATCCGGTGTAAGAAAGCTGGATTTTTGGTAATCAGGGGGGTGAATTTGGATATACTGCACATGATGGTGAACTGGTCAGCATTGTTGTTGTAGCTGGAATTACCCATACTGTTTTGTCAACTGCAAAATGTAACAATCCTCCATAAGAAATGTACATATATCTTACAAAGCATCTCAAATTGTAAGAAACAATCAAGTTCATGCATTTCACCTTACTGAGTCACTCAGTGGCTAAGAACATGATAATGTGATGATTCCTGATACAATATACAATGTTAGGTGTACTGAATTATAATAAGTTCACTCAACATGAATTGCCATCAAGCACGTCTACAACATACACTAAACTTGAAATGACAAGTTCCATCTTCGACACAAACCATAAATCTTAAAACAATATATAATACAAACATGTTCAATTCATTACTTCGCTGGAAATATGCAGTAGAGGGACAACACTAAAATTATTCAGCCCATATTTAATAATTGAGAAGGTTTTATTGCGAATCAGACTTAGACATGTTTGTCTTGAATGATGTGCCTGAAACATTTCATATAGAAACATCTACATCATCTATTTATGACAATTGCTTACAGGAAAGTAATGGGAAAATCTAATCTATTATTTTGAAGACTACACGTGTACTGAAGGAATCTAGATTCTATAGAAAGGGTTGGACTTCCATAAACCCAAGGAAAATATTCCAGATTCATCTAAGTATACATTGCTTGCCTTGCAAGGTAAGTATTTGCACATGTTTCTATGAGGTAGCTGGCTCTGAATTCTATGTGCAATTAAAACAATGAGATAACGACAGTCCATGTCGGTTTACAATTTGTATAATTTGGGTTGTATGTGCTAACTTGTATGTTGTGTGAGGCTGATTATGGTGTTGAAGACTGTTCTGATCGCGCAATTCCGGATCGAACGACTTGATCGCCCTATCCAGGTATGTTGCCGATACCTTGGCCCCTTTTTTTTTTTTTGTTCTTTATTTCCATCATGTCATAAGTTTTGTATGTTTGGCTAGAAACGATTATGTTCTTCATGTTTTTATAGTTGTTTATATTAAGATGGTGGTTTGATATTGTAGGGAAGTGATATGCTTTTTCAGCTAGTTTGTATGTATTGATCTTTGAAATGGCATGCTATAAGCTACATCATCCCGTTATCCATCTGTATTAGTCTTGGAATAGTTGCTATAAGTTACAAAAAATCCCTCTATCCATGGATCCTACTTAATGTCATTGGACAACATGGTCCCTGGTGAAATGGATCATTGTATGTTACAATGTGCCACCATCCCCCTCTATCGCTGCTGGAATAGTTGCTGGAATCGTACTCAATGTGGCCGGACAACATGGCGCCTAGTGAAATGGCATACTATGAGTTGTAGTATGCCCCTATCTCCCTCTAATGGTTTTGAAATAGTTGCTATGAGTTACAATACCCTCGTCTACCTATGAACTCCCACTTAATATCATGGGACAACATGGTCCCTAATTTATTGCACGCCTCCCCCCTGGCCAAGTAGATAGAATGAATCTCTTATTGCCACAAGAGCTGCAGTTCATTGTACAGGAAGAAAGGCAGGTAGTCCGAGCAACCGCTTTGAAGCTGAAGCAGTACGTGAAACTCTATCCGATGGGTATCTCCTGATTCAAAAACGTCAGCATTTTAGGTTGCAAACAAGGCCCGCCCTACATGACGCACAGGGCCAAATCTAACGACCATGTGGAGACCTTGATAAAATCCTTCACGAACTCTCCACAACATGTCTTCACGCCCGTCGATCTAGTTCTATATGATCCAACCACTATGAAATTACTGACATGGAATGATCCGGAAGAGCTCCAAGGCATGAAATATTACATTGTGTCAGGGAATCACTCCATTTATATAGCTAAGATCTTATGTACTGCATTTGGGTCAGAAGAGCAGCAGGCCACCTTTGCTAGAGTGTGTGGCACGAGGCGGGCAAGGATTCTCAATGGGAACCTCACAAACACAGAGTACCTGCACCTATCTATCGAGTGCAACCAAATCATCTCGAACATGATATATAAGGAGTCTCTCATCGAGAAACTCCAGCAACTGAGACTCCAACATAAAGCCCTCGGCTCACCCGTGCAGGGCAAGGATATCACCTGACATGTATCTTATTCGTTTAATGTCATTAAGTGATAGTTTAATTCAGCTCATGAAGATGATAGCGATTGCGCTGATCAGCTTCCTATGTGCCCTCTATTGAATGAAGTTACTTTAGTCTAGCTCCTCATGATCGTGGACACGATCATGTGGAGCAACTACTATAGCATTGGATTGCTAGATACAATCGCATTGGCGATCTGATTGATCTCATGTATCACACAGGAGTTTAATGAGGTTGCGACGACCACTCTGAATGTGAAGGAGCTGAAAGACGAGAAGCAATGGATCTTCCTACCCCAAGAAACCTGGGTCAAGTTGTTGGATGTGGTGAAGAAGTGGGTCAAGAAGGAATTGGCCGACGATCAGATGAATCCACAGGAGAAGCCGAACAAGGACTTCTTCAACAAGTCTTTTCTTCGTAATATGCAGGGTATGTCTGCCGCTGAGATACATCATTTGATGGAGGAGGTACTCGACCGCAAATGCTTCCTGACGAAGTCTCAACGTTACACT
>JAANSK020293612.1:0-10349 GCA_011763485.2 Isoetes engelmannii
CCCCCTTCCTTTGGAATGTGTTGGTGGAAGAGGGTTATTGGTCATGTAACATTTGTCCTTTGCATTGTTTATTTCATGCAAGAATAGTTGTATGTAATCTCCTATTATATCTATCTTGTCTTGTTAATTTAGGATTTTCCAGTATGATGGGAAACGTTTTTTGTTTTTTCTTATCTTGGTTTTTCTAAGGTCATGGGGAGAGATGAGATAGCTCATAAAAGAAAGTTTTCTCGAGCGATAGCTCAAGAAGCAATCAATCATTTACCGATACTTTGATGACAGTGGCATCCCAAGTTTTTGGGCATAGCAAAGGGGGACCGCCTAGAAAAAATATCAGAAGTGGTGGCATTTAGAATGTCATCAACAAAAGTTTTATGAAGCTGCATGTAAATTAGAAGCTAAAAAGGCATTTAAACAATTTACAAAGCAAAAACAAGCAAGATCAAAATGGGAGATAGCATGGCAGGAACAATTAATGGAAGACTTGAAGACAGTTCCAAAGCAATTTAGGAGCAACTTTCAAACTATTGCACCCCCTTTGAGAAATTCACAAGGCAAAATTTATTTGATTATGCTAATGTGTTGTATAATGTTATACAAGGGGACATAATATATATCTTTATTGTGGATGTGAAACTTTTTTTTGAGGAAAATGTTCAATGGCAAAGCACGAGATTCCATGGGCATGGCAATTGAACTCTTAAAATGGTGTTTTTTTTTTTTGGGGGGGGGGGGGGGGGGGTGGGGGGGTGTGGTGGCTGATTTATTTAAAATGGTATTGCGTCAAGGTTTCCCAGAGCAATGGTGCGTAAACAGGACTGTGCCCATCCACAAGGATGGAGATAGAGATGTGGTCATGAAGTATCGAACTGTTATTGCAACTACTAAATAGTCCTCAACTTGCTGATTTGTTTCCCCAACTTGAACTATTTGTAAATTTTCGTGCTAAATGGGATCACACTGCCAATGTTCCTGTTACCTCTTTGCCTCTCACTTCTGCTGCTCCCAGTCCTGTACCCTTTCTGTCCATGTCCATTATAGATCCAACTAATAAGGATGCCGGTATGCCTTCTGCTTCTAATGTGCAGTGTGCCCATCATCCCCGTATTAGAGGCCGAGGTACTCAGTGGAAGGCCATAGCAGAGAGGAGGCTCTCCCTCATCACAATCTGAACATAACATGGAGAGGGTAGAGCTGAGCAGAGGCTCCCCTCTGCCAAATGTTGCAGGACACAATGAAAGGGTGGAACAGCGAGGAGGTTCCCCCTTGCCACTTACTTGCACACGATGGGCAGACCTTTCAAATGCAGTTAATAATCCTGAGGCCACTGAGATGGATGTGGAGCATCCTCAACTGCCCACATGAATATTCTTTTTTGGAATGTTGAAGGAGTGGCTTATTTCCTAAGAAGTAGGTTGTCTCTCTATCTATGTATGCTTTCTATGGATCTATGTTGTTTTCAGGAGCACAAGTGCCGTAAAGGTGATGTTCAAAAATTGGCTAACATTCTGGGACGTGATTTCAATTTTGCTTGTAGCGGCTGCTGATTTTGCTAAAGTAGGTGTTTTTAAGGTTTGGTCGTTGGATAATTGTTAAATAGAAAGATGGGGGACAAGAATGTGGTTTAGTAAATGTGGCTCGGAACTTTGTTAAAGTCTTAGTTCTGACTTGTTCATCATGAAATCAGCCTGTAATAACTGAATAATAACTCTCAATCTGTCTAGAAAGCCTTGAATCAACCTAACAAACCTTCAACATACCCCAGATCAACTTGAGTCGATGTAAAAATCTGTTCCTAAGCATATGAGGAGGATTCCTGACTAAAAAAACATGTGCAACAGAACCACCACAACCACATGATCTGCCGCTGATCGTTGGGCCGCTGGTCGCTCCTCCCCAAGCTGCTGGTCGCTTCTCCTATGGACGCTCCTCCCCTAGTCGTTGATCTTATCTAAGGCTCAAGCAACACACAGGTGGTTACCATTTCAATTTTATCCCGCCCAAGGTATGTCATTATCTTTTGAATTAAAGGTAAAGGCCAAGCACGTGCTTACCGTTTCAGTTAAAGGTGATGTTGCTTTTGGTTCTACTTGCTTGCTTAAAATTCTCAAAAGAGCTTGAATGCCTTAAATTAATAAATTCGTGCTTTTATTGCAAACATAATTTTTTTTTTGGAGCATCTACACTAGGCAAAATTTTCCTTTTCAAAAGCTTTTGGCTTGTGGGATCCCGATAAAGTACTTTTCAACTGCATGCAACTTACAACTCAAGTTATGATAGAAAAAAAAGACTGGTTGGCCTCGCACTCAGTAATTGGCATTTTAAAAACAAAATCTTAAAATTATGATTACTAAGTCTGCCGAAATGGATCTAAACCTAGAAATCCTTTTTGTTCCGAGGTCCAACTAGGTATAATTGGGCTTGTTGGAAAGCTTAGATCTCAAGCGCTGCCCTACCTAACCCCGTGTGAATATGCACCCAAACCAGAGGGGATTTTAGGGGGAATCTAGTTTATAAGTGTTTTATATAATGGTTTGTGTTTACTATAAAAACATTTGGCCCCTTTGTCGCGGTTTTGGTTTACGATGAATTTTCTTATTCTTTATAAGTAAGCGAGTGCATCTAACCATGACACTGTGAAGGAAGAAGTGGGGAGCTTTCTCCACCTCCCTACAATATAACAAATACAAGATATAAAGTTCTAAACCCGGGAATGCTTGTGGTGATGTATTGACTCTGATACTCACTTTCCTAATCTTGTTTGCCTATCGTTTGATTTTAAATAAATGTTGCTCTAGTCATGCATAAAATTTTATCAAATAAGAAAGGTTGTGCATGCTCAAGCCATTTGCCATTACTCAGGTGCGCTTCCAGTCATGTAATTCATTTGTATTGTGTAGTCTGGTAATATCTGGCATATACAATCTAAATGGTATAAGATAGTGTTTATCTTCTGGCTACGACTTCACATAATCAATCAACCATTTCCAGCTTTGGCGTTTAAATTAAAATAAATTGCATTCTTTGGCGTTTTGAATAAATTGCATTCTCTACGTACAAACCCATTTTATTATCTTGAATATTGGGATCTAGGACAAATTGCTCAATTGGCTTTGAATTAGGGAAGCATAAATACCATACTTGCAAACATGCATTGTATTGTATCTTGTGATGTGCAACTTTTTGAGAAGGATGAATTCACAGGTTCGTAGTTCAAACTGTTATGTCTTGGCAACTTGAGCATGAGTCATTCAAGTGCTACAAGCACTTGATATAAGATCATCCATCCATATTGTCTTAACTACTTGATTATGGAACAATTCAAACTCCTTCACACCTATTGCAAACTACTTTCTATTAAATTTTTCAAAAATAAATAATTTTATGCTCCTTAGTGCATGCTTCAACGCGTGTCCCTATTAATTTCCAATTAAAATTCATTCCATCCTTCTCTACCCCATTCACAAAGGCAACCCATCGTGCGTCAGCACTTTGTTGTAACTTCTCTTCTACTCTATAACCAGTTGCAATTAAAGTGTGTTTAAGATATTTTGTAAATCAACATTGACAACAACTTTGTAACCACTGAGTAGAGCTAATCATGTGGGCAATAGATTCCTGCCATAGAACCCTGCTGAAAAAAATGGATAAAAAGCCTTATCGATTCAACGCTGGAATATTTGCATGCCCAGACCTTTGCATCCCTAAGTAAAAACTTGAGCTTAGATCTTGGATATCTCTCAATTGGTAAAAGGTCAAAATATACCCACTATGAAACAATTTTACATTAGTCATCAACTTAATCAATTTGTGCCAGATCACATGTGGGTTCCATAGTTCCTTTCATGACGTCATTACAATGATCATCCGCCATCTGACCAGTTGTAGCTTCGCTTGTGAACAACATGTTGAGTTTGAAGTTATTGGAAAGCTGGATGCTGTAAATGCGCAACTAAGGATGAGGCTTCTACATTGAAGAAGTTGAATTCCATGAACTGTTATACACAGTTTGTCAGACAAAACAGGAAATGAATTTCCTTTTTATGCAACTTACAGGATTGTAATACCTGATTCGGAATGATCGCCATTAGATGAGCAATTGTTGCATCATTGTAGTGTTCTATTTGTCAGAAAACAGAAACAACAGATAATAAATTCTCATGTTTCATTTCCAGAAGACTGGTTGCAAGGAACACAAAAGTTGTACCTGATATAGACTCAATTGCAATCCAATCCAACATTTGCTGGTGCTTTCTGAGATTGGCATTTTTTATCAATTGCATCCTATATGCATATGATCATTCCATAGTATTGCAAAGGAAGTAAAAGAGAGTTGTAAGGCAGCATTATTCACCATATTGAAGTAGCTTTACTTTGACAACCACATGCCTTGTTGTGCTAGCATTCAAGCCAGACCCAAATTAAACGATTTTCTTATACTTTCAAAAATTAACTGTCGGGCGATCCCATTCTGTCCAAATATTTGAATGCTAAAATGGTCAAAAGGACCCCAGAATGCGCAGCTGATAAGTTTCCAACATTCATCAAGCACACACTCATAGTTCACCTTCCATCATTGCATTGCAAACTCTAAGCATAACAATCAAATGCACGAAGCTCTCAAATGTGCCACTCATTCATTCAAGTGGCTTCTTATCTGGAAAATGTACTTTTATGTTCCATACTGTATTATTTATGCAGGTGAAATTAGTAAAAAACTTTTTCCAGATTCAATAGCGCAAGAGCATCAATTCTTCAAAACCGGAGGTAACTAAAGACAATTATTGCCAGAAATAAATTATTGAGCAAAAGGGCGAGAACAGGGCGAGAACACTAGATAAGAAAACTAGTTTTTGAAAATTTCCACGAGGCCGATAATCAAGTTAGGTTAGTCCCTAAGGTTCACATCTTCTAAGGTTCACATCTTAGAGTTAGGTTGAAGAAGTAGAAGTTAGACGGTTGAGAGGAAAGATCTAAGATATCTAGGAAAGTGATTTTAATTCCATCTTGAATGTCTAGCTATTCAGAAAAGGCCCCTAAGAGGTATGTATCAGAAGAACTGGCCTTGGATTCTAGCTTCAAGAGATTAAGAAAGCATAAGTAGACAATGTCCTGAAAACTACTAACCTTCAACTTGTTCCAGTAGGAAAAGTAGCCAGCTATCTCCACTGTGATCCATTTAAAGCATTGAACCCTTGAATCTTTAAACATGCACTGCTAGTTTGAAAGATGCAAGGGCGAAACAAATTGAAAAGACTGGCTAGTATGGCATGCACATCCCATACGAAATTCAAGACATTAAGAAAGCATACGTAGACAATGTCCTGAAAATCACTAACCTTCAACTTGTTCCAGTAGGAAAAATAAACAGCTATCTCCACTGGGTGATCCATTTCAAGCATTGAACCCTTGAATCTTTAAACATGCACCGCTAATTTGAAAGATGCAAGGGCGGAACAGATCGAAAAGACTAGCTAGTATGGCATGCACATCTCACACTAAAAATGTTCTCTACATCAAAAAGAACTTGCCCTGGATTCTAGCTTCAAGGCATCAAGAAAGTATACTTAGACAATGCCTGAAAACCACAAACCTTCTACTTTCTTCCAGTAGGAAAAGTAGCTAGCCATCTTCATTAGGCGATCCATTCCAAGCATTGAACCTTTGTATCTTTAAACATGCATCGCATTTATTGGGCGGAAACAAAAGATTGAAAAGACTGGCTAGTAGTATGGCATGCACATCTCATATGGAAAATGTTCTCTGATTCGAGCTGAAGAAGAAAAAAAAGCTCAGAATTTGGAAGTCATCTGCTTTTGAGGCAGTAGAATAGACATGTGGCCATGTCTAGCCATTTTCATCACCGCTGTTTCGAACTGGTGACCAACGATCACCAAATTCGACTCTTAACCATTCAGATACGGTTTCATATATGCTTATCTTTTCGAGAATCGAACAAAGAAGAGAAGTCATGCGGGCATATAAAGACAAGTACTAAAGCTGGAGTGATTAGCTTTGCCAATGACTCATGGACCAAACGAAAGAGAAGATTTTGTTCCTAACGTGAACATGTCCACCTAAAACAATTGACTTGCACACTTGCCGAAGATTGGGAGAGAATTTAATTGATCCGAAAAAGTGCAAGCATTATCTGAAAGGTTTTGAAATAGGAAGAAATAGCCAAATGTCGATAACGGTGGCAGATATCGATAATGTTTTCATACGATGGTATGCATCACCAGGCAAAACAACAAAAAATATAAAGAGAGATAAGCTAACACTATACACGGAGTATGACTGTGAGAAAAGAGGCAAAGCAAATGTATGTGAAAAAAGAAGATCTTGTAGATCCTCTACCTACAAAGGCAGGATCCTGTAGATGGCTCATAAACATGGCTATTGTTAGTAACTTGCAAGTACACCAGAATTTACAATGCCAACTGGAACAAATCATTAGAATGTTCCTTTTACGTATATAAGAAGGTTTCTTCGGCTGACATTCTGCTGCAGAAGCACTGCGACGTGCGTCAGCATGGAGACGGTGCTGATACAGCAAAATGTCAGACGAAGAAACCTTCTTCTAACATGAAAAACATGTACACTTCATTTTGCGCCACGTTTCATGTTGCTAATAATTGGAGCCTGGAATGTCGCCAAAAAAACTAGAATGTTTAGTAGATTGTTAGTAAAAAATCGAAATGCTAGATACACAGATATCCTGGTTTTGAAAGGCTGCCACGTGGCTCTGTCTCTGTCCCATTGAAACTCAGGGCAGAATGGAGTATACCTGTTTGTAATGTTTCAATCAGCATTGTAAGACAAAGTGCTACAGATCCTAAAGCGGAAATAAATGAATTATTTTTGTGAATTTTGTTTTCCCGACCTAGTTGATCTTAAGGATGCGTAAAGTTCAGCTATGCTAGTTTTAGCCTGAGGCAATCTGAGAGGCACTTGTCAAGTATCATTTTAGCGAATCCTCTTGCAGTTGTTGCTCTGCTCTCTAGATTGTTTTATGGTCTGCATTCTATCATTACTCCACATTCTGCAACAATGCCCACGTGACAAGCATCAGTAGCTGAAAAGTAATCTGGTCGTTCTTTATCTTGGACAAATGTCCATTCCCCTATATAGTGGCATTTTTTGTCTGAAAATGAAATACATGATGCCATGTGGCATGTCCAGGGAAGCCTATCCATGCATAGAAAATTTTATAGTTGTAATGTGACCGGACCGGTTGCCAAACATGAGCACAATTTTAATTCACACAGCAGTAGATTTTACACTCTCTATTTCGAAGGGAAGATCCAAAACCGTTCTAGTTGCACCTCGGAGCTCAAATTAGGGAGTCGTCTTCGACTGGAGTGCATGCAAGCTCAAGCCCAGCTTCGTGGTTGTAGTGGAGTGGAGCAGCTCATCACGGAACACTAAGCCAGTTAGGGAGATGCCAACATCGAGAGTTAGTCGCCAAGAGCAGGTGTTTGGTGTAAATGAGTAAGTAGATGATCTGGGATTATCACTCCAGATAGGTTAGCATATCCACTTCTAGAGCTATCCTAGAACCTTTAGTTCGAGTTTAGGAACCCTAATCAATGAACGCTAACTAAGCTAGATCCATGTGATTAGGATTAATTGAGTTTATGTTAATTCTGAGGTTATGGATGTCCTAGGGACCTTGGGGATGGATGTAATGGTTTGAGTGAATAGAATTTCTTTTTGCCCCTTCAGGGCCTTGGCGATGGAGTATAGAAGGACAAACAAAATACACAACATATGTAGTAATGTAGTATAGAATATTCAAAACATCATGCCAATATATTTATTTACTAGGGAAAAAATGTAACGTATAGCGTTTATGTTGGGATGGTTAAGAGGATGAAGGCTTTGATTCTAACCTTCAAGGTCTTGGACCCTAATTTTTTCTAATATACTTAGACCTAAATATGATTAAAGATTAAAATTCTAACATAAATGATGCCCGCCGTCAGTGGTTGGCACCGGTGAAAGGGGGGGGGTCCCTATGGGTGCGAGGCTTGATTCTCGCTTTTCCAAGATGAGGTCAAAATGGATTGAAGAACTACAATGGAGTAATACGAGCCACTAGCTAGCATGCATGTAAGTTAGCTGCCACAAGCCTGCCTGTCAATTATTTTCATGTTTTTGCAAAATAAAGTTGAGTCGCTGCATCCACTTGGATGAGTTCGCCGAGTCATTGCATCCACTCGGGTCAGTTCACGCTTAACACTTCTAACAAGGCCTAGGTGCTCTGACCCGGGTACCTCCTTCGGAGAAGACTTGGTCAAAATCAACTCGAGTCAATGCATCCACTCGGGTCAGTTCGCGCATGGAGGGCTTTAGAACACTTCTAACAAGGCCTAGGTGCGATCTGACCCGGGGTGACCTTTCACCATCATTACTTCGAACTTTTACCAAATATTTTTACAAACAGTTTACTAATACACTACTAATGCGTGATACGACCTATGACACTTGATATTTACAATAATAAAACTTAAAACATCTATTTTTAACATATTCTTACAATTTTAGTTATTCCCCAATACATTGTTGTCCCCCTTTTGGCATGTATAGCGCATAATTTCTCCTCTTCAAAAGTTGGGTGAGCTCAGCTTTATATACTTCTTGTCAGATATGCAGCATCTCGGTTGGTGCAAAGTTGATTCTTCTTCAAAGAAGATATTCCGGTTCGCTCCCGACTATCTATGACTTTGGTTATTGTTGGTGTTGCTGACCTTTGTCGCCAGTATGACCCTTGGGTTGCTTGGGCAACTTAGAGGTTTTTGGTTAAAGTGGCATGCACGTCCTTCTCTTTACCTTCACTGGATGGTCCATTTCTTCCTCTCTTGACTCCTAAATGGTGATGCCAGGGTTGCTTAATTGATCTATCTGATTCTTCGACATGGCCTCCTCATCATCTGTTACCTTATCCTTCCCATTCGGCTTTCTCCTTCGTCTTGCCTTCTCTCTGGATCCTCCTCTTTGCTGGCATCCAAATCTAGGTTCCTGTCTTCTTCATTTTGGTGGAGTGGACCTACTTAACATTCACCATTCGGCATCTTACTTTTCCCTTGTTACATGGCGCCTTCTGGATTTTGCCACCGGCCTTCTCGAACTTGTTGTTTTTCTTTGTTGAACAACCGGATGTTGATGTAGGGCGACTCCTCTGGGTTCTTTCGAGCAGTCTAGGTGGTCCTCCTGATGCCACAGTTTACTTGGTAGCAGCCTCCTTCTAGAGCTTTTGTTTCCAGTGTCGGCAGTACGTCGAGTCAAGGTGCCTTTGGGTCGATCTCACAGGCTGCCTGTTCGGTGCGCTCCATGATAACTAAGGAATTTTTTTCCTAGAATTCACCTTATAACAAGGAAAGGCTCGAGGATACAATATGGGAAGTTTTAAAGGATAGAGGGTATTTTATAGATTTTTAGCGGCCACTTCACTTAAGTGTGAATGTATTTATAAATCAGTGGTTATTAATTAAGGTACTTTCTCTCATTATTTAACTGTCTTTTTACATATTTCCTATTCTTTTTGGGCCAATATTGGTCATTTCGCGCCATTTTCTTTTAAAGCTTCCAATCGAGCAATTTCTCGTTCAAATTTTCACTTGTAAAATGGGGTTCATGAACAATTTGTGCTCAAAATTACTAGAAAGTGTCCTACTCTATCTTCAAAATTAGCTTACATAACAATTAGATCTAACTTTCTAGCTACCTTCTACCGGTGAAAAACTTTTCTCCCACTTTTCGAGGTTCATATTTGGGATTGACCTCTAAATTCTCTACTAGGCCAGTTAGTTATTTGGGATAATGGCTAGTGCTTGATCCTGGTCAACCAAGATCATGCTCTGATACCATTATGACGCTCCTCACGTCGTATATGGTGCTCGCCATATACTCCACCGGAATACCCCATCCAATGGTCCGCCCATCATTGAGGAACGAAGGTGTTGTTCGGCCGTTCCTCATGTGGCACCTACATCAGCGAAAGCAAATACAATATGATAAGCACAACATCATATAACATAATAATAATAATAAACGTCCATGAAGGGTCGTGAGATCAATCATAGAGTAGACCTCACCGATTAAGAAAATTTCAAGGTTTGATGGCTCATGGGAAGCCGCCCTGAGAAGGAGACAAGAGATATTTCTATATACTGGGTGTAAGGCATGGGTTGAAAACAAGAACTTGCTTACAACTGTAAGCCTGGGCATATTGCACGAGATTGACCAGAGCCCGCTAAAAGGAACGACATGTGAGGATTCTTTGGGGAGTCTCCCGTCTCTTCATGTATCGCTTCGCTATACTTTTTCTATCTTGACGTCTCTTGATT
>JAANSK020293623.1:0-10348 GCA_011763485.2 Isoetes engelmannii
CAGACAAATAATATCACATGAAATAGTTAGTGCACTTGGCTAAGGCATGTTGCTTGTAACTACAAGGTCATGAGTTCGAGTCTTGCCTTGTGCAACTACTTTTTGTATCCATGTGATGGTCATCTTTTGTGCATACCAGTATAATACTTGTATGATCATCACAAAGGGATGCTTGTTAAAACATGGTTGCAAGTTCCCTTGGGACATTATTTTAATAATGTTGAAAAAAAGGGCAAGCTTAAATGGTATAAGGGGGGGTAATGGTTTTAATAACCATTAAAATGAATGGTGAGCACCCTTAAATAGGGCGACCACCATACCATCGTGGCTCAGGCACGACACAATAGGCAGCAGCAGCAGCTATTTTCCGAATGCTAGCAGGTTGGATCTGCTTTCGACAGACCCACCTTGGTTCTGCCAGGCTGCCACACATCTTTGCCACGTGGGAAAAACAAAACAAAAGGAGGCAGTGGTTCATGGAGCAGAAAAGACAGAGAGCGAAGGAGATACATAAACCATATGAAGAGGAAGGAGAATTGGGTTTGAGGATTGGGGTTGCATAATTAGCAACTGGACAAGCTCTGAGATAATTGGGTAAGTGGTTAGCCTCGTTGAATCCAGTAGTAGCACGGTCTGTTTGATCTGCTTGTTGGCAGAGCTTAAAGGATTATCATGAACTTAAGAGTAGAGCTTGTTATGAATCCCTGGATGCTTTATTGGGTGGCTAGCAAAGCTCACCTTAACTCAACCTTCCTTGGAATTGTTTCCATGAAGTGGCTCTGCAGCATTCGCTTATTTTGAGAAAGACTTAGTTCTATAGCGTTGTTGCTGTAAGGGATTTCCCTGTGATTCTAGAGATGTCTAGATTGGCAATTGGGAACTCGTGTATAGAGCTAAGATATTTTCTAGCATTGCTCTTTGCTAAAATTATAGGGACAGGATTATCCTTGCCCTAAGTAGACCTCTATTATGCTTGTGAGACTGAGTGTTTTCCACTGGTATGGGACAGTGGCGAGTATTCGTTAACAGTCAGGCAATATACTCCGTGGTCAATGTTTTGACATTAAGAGTTTGTGGAAGCTCTTATACGGAGTGAATGACCTTAGAGCTTGTTCAAAAGAGTGGTATCCTTAAGATACTGGGTTCTGCATATGTTTCCTCCTGCACTGAGAAGCTGGTGTTTCTAAGATGGCTGCCATGCTGAAGCTCGTGAAGTCTGTACTGTCACGTTTGAAAACGAACCAAAATATGGCGCAGTCGATCTCGTCTCTGAGCTCCAACCCTACATGCTGTCTCAATCCCCGGGCAAGAGATATGCATAGTATCCGTGAAGAAGTGCACGGCCTCCTCAATCTCCATCCTTGTGCTCAGCTCGAGGACTCCCACTATCCGTAAATTCAATGCTCTGTCCTCAAGGACTTCGTCAATCACCGGGGCGCTAACTGGGTCCTGTGGTCGAGGGCCACAATTCGAGGGAGATGGCTGGGTCAAGTCCAGGTCGGTTTGCGTGCCTATGTCAAATGCCTGCACATGCTCAGTCTAGGTGGCAATCTCAGCATGGGGTGGCTCATCGGTCTGAGTGGCCACTTCTGCTCGCGAAGGCGTCGGGGAAGTTGGAGGAGACGGCGTGCTTGCAGCACTCAAGGTGTCGGTGTATATCTCCACAAGGTACTTGTACAGGCTGGATTTCTTGACATGGACCAGAGCACCATCGAAGTCTAACTCCTTCCATAAACGGGCGACTGCAGCTTGATAACACTTAGAGACACGTACCTCCATATCCATCATCTGGTGCATCAATGTCTCCTCTCATAGGCTGGCCTGGACTGCTTCCATGCCACCTCTCTCTCTTTGCGGGCCATGGGCAACCAGGCACTACAGAAGCAAGGAAATGTTGCGTTGGTAGGTAAATCCGTGCACCAAATGCAATTTGGGTCCACATAAAAAAATGTAGAAACTTGGTCCTATATTATCAGAAAAAAAAGGGAGGGTATAATGTAGGCTGGTTTTTATTGACCAATAAAATTCTGTTGTGGAATCTACATCTGTAGAAGCTAACATCCACTAACTTCAACCTGCCCACGGAAGGAGCATCTGTCCAGTTAGATATCTAAGTACAAGAAATTGTTAGATGTTAAATGTAAATCGAAGCTGCAAGATAAGGAATTATACAACAATAGAAATAGCAATATCGGTTAAGTTTATAAAGAATGGATAAATGCTTTTAGATTTCAATTCGAAGCAGAATAATCATAAACTTTCTTTGGTTGCATTAGGTGACTTTGTTGTTGGATCTTTCAGCTTATATTCATTGTTCGTGATTCAGAGGAAGAGGAGGAGAATGTTGTATCTTCTCAAGAGAAGCATACAATCCACGTGAACACCCTGAAGTTAAGGTAAGAATTGTTATATAACTTTTCTTAGTCGCAGTTTAAAACTTGGCTTGTAGGGTGCTGATTGATGCATAGGTATAGGTGTTGATAGAATGAACATGGCTTGTAGAATGCTGATAAAACTTGGTTTGTAGGGTGCTGATAGAATGAAATTAACCAAATATGGGATTATGAGCACCTTTAATATGCTGTCTTTTCACAATATTACCAGAAAAACTACACAGACACAGAAGTTGGACTTAGTGGTAGAGTACTTGTTGAGCAAAAACTCCCCCTTAGCTGCTAGGAAGCAGCCTGGTCAAGCAGACTTCTGTGTATCAGATTTGTTTCTTGAAATATGATCTAGTTCTTACTGTTGTTTATGAAATAATGAGAAATCTTATCTATTTGTTGCTAATCAACTCGGATCAATTTGTTACTTATCAACTTGTTTTTGAACTAATGAGTATTATCTTACGAATGATAACAGGTATTATCTGAAATAGGGTATTATCTTATAAATGATAACAGGGTATGAATTTACAATTTTTGAATGGGGGATTGTGGGGGGTCTTGGCAAGTGGGGGAGCATTCCCCTGTTAGCAGGTCAGGTCCCGCGACCGGCGTAGCCGGGAGCTTGCGCTTTCGACATTTTACCGTTCTTCTCCCTCTCAATCTGCTCCTTTTGTTTCAGAGTTTGATCTCTGTAGTTTGTGAAAGGATTAGGCAGCAAGCATTATCATAGAATGTATAGAAACAAGGTATTTCTGAGCAATTCTGACCCAAAACACAAGGCTTCTGTGCCGAAACAGGGGATTCTTATCAAAGCAGGGGATTCTTGTCAAAACACAAGGCTTCTGTGCCGAAACAGGGGATACATCCGAAACAGGGAATTCTAATTAAAAGCTTGAGTCGTGTGCAGGGGAACAAAAGCAGTCAATGTTAAACAAAAAAAGATGGGAACAAATCTGTCACCTCTTGAACCGGTGACCCGGAATGCATATGTCAACTTCCATTCTCAGATATTGGGGAGGGACACGTGGCAGTCCTAAATTAACCCACTGAATTAATTGGCGACCCAATTTCGAGAATGTGGGGGGGTCTTGGCACTTGGGACCCTTTTCCGGTTCTGTCGGTGGGGTCCCGCGGCTGGCATAGCCGGGAGCGGGTCACCGGCTGAACCGGAAAAGGAGACCAAGTGGCCAAGACCCCACATTCTCGAAAATGGGGAGCTATTGGCTATGGCGGAAGCATTGGAGGCCGTTTTCGGCCTTGCTTAGGCGCTTGCCTTGCTGCAGGGCCGCTGAGAAGAAGCATCAGAGCGGCCAGATTTTTGGCAGGTGCTTTTTTCCTTCTTTCTTCGAGTTCTTGGCTATGGCGGAGGCCTTTCCGCTTCTTTCTTCAAGTTCTTGGCTATGGCGAAGGTTATGGTAGCACTTGGTTTTCAAGGCTTGCAGAGTCTGGTTTGGCCATAAGTTTATCTAGTTTCTATTCCCAGCATGCCATTCCTTCTTGGCTATGGCGGAGCAGCAGAGCAGAGTTCTTCAAGTTCTTGGCTGAAAAACAAGCAGCAGAGCCTTTCCCCTTCTTCGAGTTCTTGGCTATGGCGGAGCAGCAGAGCACAAGTTCTTGGCTATGGCAGAGCAGCAGAGCAGAGTTCTTCGAGTTCTTGGCTGAAAAACAAGACGGAGAACAGGGCCTATTATCTCCCTTTACTTCCAAAAAAAGCTTGTGCTCTGCTGTTTGTTTGAAGGTAAGCAGTGCTTGTTTGCTTGAAGGTAAGCACTTCGTCTGAGCGTTATTTTTTTAGATAAGCGAAACTCCTTGTACAGGTTTTCAGCTACATGCAATTACTGATGGCCCTCAAAGGCAGCGATATTGAACGGAGCATGGGTTACCTTTGCTTCCAATATGCACATTTCACTGACCCTAAGCATTTTGATTTTGTGTTTTAGTTTGATCCTTGTGCTTTCTGGCCCTAAGCATTTTCATTTTGTGTTTTAGTTTGATGCTTGTGCTTTCAACATTTTACCGTTCTTCTCCCTCTCAATCTGCTCCTTTTGTTTCAGAGTTTGATCTCTGTAGTTTGTGAAAGGATTAGGCAGCAAGCATTATCATAGAATGTATAGAAACAAGGTATTTCTGAGCAATTCTGACCCAAAACACAAGGCTTCTGTGCCCAAACAAGGGATTCTTGTCAAAACAGGGGATTCTTGTCAAAACACAAGGCTTTTGTGCCGAAACAGGGGATACATCCGAAACAGGGGATTCTAATTAAAAGCTTGAGTCGTGTGCAGGGGAACAAAAGAAGTCAATGTTAAACAAAAAAAGATGGGAACAAATCTGTCACCTCTTGAACCGGTGACCAGGAATGCATATGCCAACTTCCATTCTCAGATATTGGGGAGGGATACGTGGCAGTCCTAAATTAACCCACTGAATAAATTGGCGACCCAATTTCGAGAATGTAACACCAGTGTAACAGGGTTATCTTACATATGAGGAAAACTGATTCTAAAAATCTATTTTGAATGGGGGATTGTAACATCAATATAACAAGGCATTATCTTAAAGATTAGGGAAAAGGAGATTATGGTCAAATACCCCGATTGTAAGAATCTATTTTGTCCTCTGTTGTTTTATAGAATAGGATAGAATAAGATTTTTATCGTCCACGGAGGCCAATTGGCCTATGGGACCTGTACAAGGGAAACAACAAGCGCATTTCGGGTGAACCCCCCCCCCCCGGGGGGAAAAACCGTGGCAGTAATGAGCTTGCTGGTATACCAAACATGCGGGTGTCGCCCCAAGCTAAGGGGACAAAGTCGATGCCCTCACAGGCTAGAGGGACAGAGCCAATGCCATTCGTCCAGGACCTCTTGGAGATATGACCCAAGAGTTCCTACCGCCTCAGTGTTCAGCATTATATGGAGTGCTTGGCCCGAAACCACTAACTGCGGGTATCGTGCCCTAATATGTTCATAGGGGTATGTGTGCAGAGCATGGTGTTTGTCCTCAATGACCTGCTGGCGGCAACACTGGCAAGTCCTGTCCTCATGTGCTTCCCTCGCCTACCGCCCAGTTTCAATACGGAAGTGATTCCCCCCCCCCCCCCCCGTTCGGATGGAGGCTATCAGCCTACGTTTTTTCATGGAGAGGGGGATGTGCAGGTACTGCTGGAGTCCCTGCTTAAGCGTGAGATTCACTTGTTGTCTGTAATGCCCGAGCTTCACCTGTGCCAGGGCCTCGGCGCCCCAGAGTTTGCCACGGAAGCAGACGTCTAGGTAGGTCTTTAGCTCCTCGTGTTCCTTCTTCATGCGAACTCAGCATGCACCTATGTTTTTGGACATGCCATTGGGACAACCACTGTGCCTGCTTGTCTTTCCAGCAGGTTTTGAGGCGATGTGGGTCCATCGCGACCACCAAGGATGCCCTTGGTAGTCGGTCCACGCCATACAAGAGGACTGGCTCAACTAGAGCCCTGAAGAGGCACGACTGGTGCTCCCATGTGTACAGCTTTGTCTGGTACAGCTTTGTCCGTTATGTACTCGGAGGGGGTGTAACGTGTTTGTTATATTAACGGTGAAAATATTTTACAATGTTGGGGCATATGCCATCCAGGATATTCTGATCCTAAGGTGAACACAATTCTGGCGGGAGCCTAATGCTGGAGTCCAGACATGGCATGTCGGAGATTGAAGCTGGGCGCTCTCCTCTCCAGGACCAAAGCACTATCATTCCCAAATAATAAGACTGCAGCTTCAATCTTGATCCCTGCCTTTGAAGAAAACTACAGCGATAGTAAGAAGAATTTTGATCCGTTTTTTCCACATCCATGCATTCATACTTTCGCCACAGCTTCGCACAGATACAAGCTGCGCTCAATTTTGTCCGTCAATCCTGCTCATTCATATTCGCCTGTTTTTGATCCTCTGCAGTACTTCATACAACGTACTGATTACGTTAAGGAAGCATATGAAGAAAGGACCATAGAAAATCTTAGTTTGCAGGCGTCTAATAGTGGTGAAGGATCAGATAATGAGGATGAGAAGAATGCTGCTGAGTCGAGATCGGGCTGGACAGCGGAGGAAGTTATAAGCTGGCCAAATGCTATCTCAATGTCTCGTCTTCTTTCGGGACCCCTGTTGGCCTGGTATTTTATAGCGACATTACGTCTTCATTTTTGTTATAGCATGTGCGAAGTCTCCCAAGAACGTTTGCTTTCTTTTTAGTGTTTCTTGCGGTGGTGAAAGTTATGAGAGATGGGCATTGAACTTTAGGTTTCCAAGGTTAACTATGAGTGGCGCAGGATGATTTCACAGGGTTTTACAAAAGCTGCATTCTGTGGGATGGTGGTTGCAGGGGTCAGTGACTGGGTAAGTTTCACACCTCCTTAGTAGCATGGATCTAGCATGGTTTTGGCCACTATCACTGATACTATCATCAAAACGAAGAGAGAATTTCCTACAGTGAGGATTTTAATTCCCAGGAATGTCAGAAGC
The DNA here is from genome assembly GCA_011763485.2 of Isoetes engelmannii. NCBI lineage: Eukaryota > Viridiplantae > Streptophyta > Lycopodiopsida > Isoetales > Isoetaceae > Isoetes > Isoetes engelmannii. Next base: position 6,875 of record JAANSK020293623.1, read on the forward strand.
TCTGAAAGCACCCTAATTATTGGCCAGTAAACTGCAAACCATATCAAAAGTTTGGCCTCAAAAGCTACATAAGTTGAAGCTGATTTTACAAGACTATGAGAAAGTGCTTAGGTTGAACTTGAAATTCTGAAAAATAAACTCAGACCAAGTATTTGTTTTTAATGCGTTTGCTACTTGTTGCATTGCACGATAATCTTATTCCCCTTTCCAGCTGGATGGCTATGTTGCTCGAAAGATGCATGTGAAATCTGTGCTTGGTTCCTACTTGGACCCGTTTGCAGATAAGGTACACATCAAAGATGGGTTATGCTATATTTGTTTGCATCTTTAAAATCAGGTTCAAATTGATACATTGCAGGTTTTGGTTGGAAGTGTGGCATTGTCTATGGCATATAGTGGTCTTTTACAACGTGAGTATGCATATTACTGCTTGTCAGTCTAATCTGCATTCTACAGATACTCAGTGGCCCTAATCACTCATATTTCTGTCTATAATACTCAGCTTCCGTGGTCGCTGTGGTTGTTGCACGTGATGTTGCACTGGTGTTTGGTGCACTTTTCTTTCGTGCTTACTCTCTTAATTGGCAGGTCTCTCTTTCCTCAATATAATTATTACATGTTCATTAAAAAGAAGTACAACGTCTCCTTCCAGGAGGTAACCCCAGCTAATTAGACTTGAGGATGGAAATGTGGGTGCCACTAAACATCCAACAAATCGGCCTGAGTAAGTGTTACTCAATGAATGTTAAGATGCTATTTCTAACTTATTAAAGAGAGGGAAGCAATAAAATGAAAAGAAAGTCAGTTGACACCAGTATATTAAATGGATATCACCTTTGAGATTTTTATGATGATTTTTCGGGGGGGCATCACGAAGCATAATGCAATGAAAATGTCAAATAGTTTGACAAATGAGAGTCAAGTGCTTTGGCACATTTGGACTTAAGCAGTCTTTCAAGAATGAACAAGTTTGAGACATCGGTGGAGAAACGATAACAATTTTGCAAGATGGGCACAATTGAGGCTGATAGTATGACTTACTCAAGCTGCAAAAACGGTGGACTCAAGCCGCATTTGAAACCATCTGCTGATACTTCCAATAGCATTTGATAGAATCAGCTCGGGATGAAGCTGTAGTTTAAAAAGTTGGTAATTTTGGCCAAGCTATCAATATGAAGGAGTCTGCAATAACTGAGAACAGCATCTTAGACTATACTTGGAGAATATCCTGAGTTAATGATCCATGGTAAACTATCTTAATGCTATTGGGGCACACTTATCACATTACTTATCAACATATAATATTTTGTTTTCCAGAGTTATTCGAAAAAAGTTTCTATTATTTCCACCTAATAGTTTGTCTGTTTGTCTTCTTAACATATAATATTTTGTTTTCCAGAGTTCTAAAAAGAGTTCCTATTCTTTGCACATAATAGTTTGCCTTTTTGTCTCTTAGTGGGGTGGATGGAGAGAATTTTTCAAGATCAATGCAGGGGGGGCGGAAAAGATGAAGCCCATCCTTATTAGCAAGGTAAACAGTGTATTCTATTCTAACATTAAAGAGTTTCAAATATTTATCTGAGCCCCTTGATCTTTAATTTCAGGTGAACACAGTTTTACAGATATTACTCATATGTGCTGCCCTTCTTCAGCCAACCATATTTGGTATTGATGTACAACCCGTTGTCCATCTTTTGAGGTATATATAATTTTTGCTTCTTGAACATTGAACGAATTAACATTGTTGACCTCCCTGGGTCTTTGCAGTTGGTTGGTCATTTCAGCTACAGTTGGGTCATGGTTCTGTTATACAATGATATTCATACGACAGAAATTTTGAGTGTGTCATCCTGCCATCTGAACTAGTTATTTCTGTACTGCTTCCAATTCAAAGGAATTGGGCATCATTGGAGAGTTTTTGTATGCCAGTATTCGATATAAATAATCTCATGTTCATTTTGGTTTCTTGATAAAGATCCTAGCTCTATTTGATCAAATGATCAAGAACATTATACAAAATGTAAAGGGAATATATCACGAAATTACTAATTACAAACTACTTCTCTTTTAAATCACCTTCTTACGATACCAGCCATAAAATATCAACATCTACAACATGATGTATACGCTAGCATCAATATCACTATAACTATAAGTAAAAATAGTGTTGATGTTGATGTTATTACCCGATTTTGGATAGCCTACTTTCAATTATAACCGCAAGATATTGGGCATAAGTTGGGCCTTCAATGAATACTAATCGTATAAAGTCTCAACCTTTTTACTTTCGGTCATGTCCCTCCAAGGTTTGAACTTTTGAAGGCTCCATAGTCCATCTAATTTTGTTCGAAGTTCCGAAATCTTTAAAGCATCGGTTTCTTCTTGAATAACCGGTTAGTTTGGAGAAAAAAAGTGCGTATTGGTGTGAAACACCATGGAAAAGGACATAAACAACCTAGGTGTAGAAAGGCTTCCATATTGAATATTTTATAGGATCTTTTGAGAATGAAGACAAGGTCAAATTTATCTTATTTGTTATGGCTGATTGCACACTCTTTGAATCAGCAACTACAAACCAAATTGCACCTCTGTTGTGTGTTGAACATTAAAACATAGTGGGCTTCATGCAATGTCAACCACAGAAAAGTCCAACAAAAATTTGCTAGTAACCTTCAACCAATAGCATGGGATTGCAACATGAATTGCATGTTTTTTTCTTTTTTTTTCCCCGAAGGTTGGAGGGATGTCCAACCCACCTGTCCTTAGCTGCCCCTGCGCCCCTTTCATATTCTGCTACTGCAGGAGGAAGTCCACCAACAGACCTCTATACCTGCATCTTTATAGGTACTACTCCAGGGCCGGAGCCCTAAGTAATCCCTTCGCGCATAACCGTCGTTTTTAGCACGCGCATGTGCTGAGAGGTACCTCCGAGGTGGGACCGCAGTCTCCCACAGCGGGAGGGCAATACGCTACATCCTGAAGAACCCGACCTTGCATCATCAACAACCGAAAAGCTACTGGGAATTCTCAGAACTAATTACGTTCTGCGTCACGTAAGAACCACAGGATCCATCCGAAATTTCTAGTCAACCATTGCTTTGGCGAAGACGATAGATCAACTGAGAGATCGATGAGTGAGCAGGGATAACATACTTGAAATTAGCATAACCAAAGTACCATCTATCTATCACTACTTAAAAAGAGATCACAAGACTACCAGCTACAACATGAAAACATATACCCCTGCTCACCAAAGCTATCAAATGGCTCTATGGAAGAACCATAGGTAAAATATCCAAATGGATTCCTCGATGACAGGTGTGGGCCGCTCAGAGGATTACTCAAACTAGTCGGCCTAACTCTCAGAGGAAGGTCCACAAGAATAGAAGGAGCATTCAGATGATAAGATAAGATAAGATAAGATAAGATAAGATAAGATAAGATAAGATAAGATAAGATAAGATAAGATAAGAT
>JAANSK020293634.1:0-10348 GCA_011763485.2 Isoetes engelmannii
CTCCCCAAACAAAGTTGTGAACAATCTTATCCAACTCCTGCATCTTACTCTCAGGGGCTAACATGGCGGACGCTGTAAAATTGCCGGTCTACATACTTGCTTGTTGGAAAAAATCCAGTTAAAAAAACATAATATAATGTAAAATCCGATGTAGTTGTATCTTGTAATGTATTAAATTCGGTACATATGTTATTTAGGTGGCAAATTGTCACAAATTGTCTGGTAGAGGTTAAAATATTTTTCGAAACCTGTGTTGACGACATCAAGTGTTCGATCTCCTCATCCAATCCTTAGACACCTCATAATTGGGCAGTATCGTAATGCTCATTGCAATCTCATAAATAACCTATATTTTCGAAGTTTCATGGCGCATTCTTTTCCCACTTACATTTGACTCAAATACTTAATTCATGTGCTTCTTCGTCCAGACATACTAGACTACTAGATAATTCCAATGAATTGTACACTTAGTCTTTGAAGACGATATAAATCACAAGTCAAGTCAATTATTAAAGTCACCATCTACCATCATGTTTTTGACATAATCACGAATACTTGCTCCGTAATAGTCAACTTTGTGTATTAACATTAGTTCAACACCAATACACATCAAGTTGCTCTAGCCCTGTGTCCCTTTAGGGTATTGCAGTTTTGAATTGACTAACAACAAGTACAAAGGCAACCTTTTTTTTTTTTTTTTTTGAAGGCAAGAAGAATCTGTATTATATTCAAAAGATAAGAGTGTTTATACATATACAGGCGAGTCCAGAGCTGCTACCACTTTGCCAATCCATGAATAGCAGTCCAGACTCTGGGCCTAGTACTCTTAGACACTCTCTCAACTTCTTCTCCATAGGATACTATAGGAGAGAAGGACTAATTTCCTAGACCAGAAGTTTTTTACAACAGAGGTCTCTGGCCTTATTACAAAGGCTCCACAATAGGCCTGATATGATTTATGAGCACATGGTCACCAGATAAGCAAATACAGCATTAAAATGCCCAGGATTTGAAGTGACACACCACATGATTCCTGCCAGATTACCTGAACCATATAATTTGCTGAAGTATGGACTATCTGAAGCTCCAAACCCAAAAACACCCCAGAATGTTGAGTAGAGGCTAGGCATTCCCATGCATTAACTTGACCAACATTACTCTATACTGCAGTACTACAGGGCAGTCACCCGCCTATCTTCCAAACAATATAGCTAAAGAAGGCCTGAAGGAACAACCCTGTTAATCCTCCATCAATTTTCAGGAATGTAAATCCAAACCCCAAGATCTGAAGTTGAGTCTTCATGGTCCCCCGCCCAAGAAGCCCCATTCGATCTGGCAATCAACAAGATATCTGTTTTGACACATCACAATCCTCCCCTAGTTGGGATAGGGAAAGGCAACCTTTTATTCAAGAAAAATAAAATTATGCATTACTATACACATCTTTTGATAACATGACCTCCTTGACAACATAAATTGAAGTCAAATCCAATCAGAGATAAGATAATATGGTCAAGCGTTGCTGACATCATGACTTGCTTTATCAAGTCAACTCCAATCAGGAATATTAATAATGTGGACAATCGTTGCTAGCTTTATTAACTTCGATAACCATTGCGAGTTCTACTAACGATATTTATCTATTTTGCTTCTATAGGCATTGCCACTTCTACTAACAGTACTTATCTGTTTTGCTCTATCTTCCTTATGGCATTACAAAAATTCACTGCTAGTTCTAGTAGTGGTGTCGATCTTTCCCTTAATACATCCTACTACTAGCATTCAAAAGTTTATCTTCTTGCAAGAGTTCTACCAAATTAACAGATGTTTCAAGAACAGGCTAGATATGTTGTATATAAGGAACTGAGAAAGAATCTTACAAAAAAAAAAAAAAAGCAAGGTAAAATGTAAAGAAACTTACTTCCAAAGAGCGGGTGCCATCTTATTGGTTAAGGTTCCAGCCACAATCACATAATCTTTGCAAAAGAAAAGAACCTAATATCCCTAATGCAAAACCTACATTGCCATAGCCAACGATTACTCCGATGATTTGATAAACGATGAAGAAAATTGTGGATCCAATGGATAATGTTCAATTGAGTCTAGGTGGTTGTGCATGTGGATAGGCTAGAATTGCATAGTGGGGGTCAAGCAAGCCTGCGAAATAATAAGGAAAAAAAATAGAGAGAAGAAAAGACTACTTTGTAAAGATATTGATGAGAAAATGATATTATCTAGCAAATAATCTCAAATATTGATACAAGAAAGGTAAGAAAAAGAAGTAGATCCAATCTTCAGGATCGTTTGTTCCACCGAACTGGGCTCAATTCTAGCAAAACTTCACTATCCTACTTGTAGACAAGGCTTTATCTTCAAGGCATATAATCACAGATTCAAGGTTGTGATGAGCTTGCCAAGGACCCTGTTGGCAACTCGAGATCTTGTTATAAACTTAAAGACTATGTTATGTTGCAACATGGTGAAGAATTGAATCTTTTTATTTTACTCATTGTAACCATATTTCAATAATAATATGCTCATGACAATATATCCCTTATCATAAACAATAATATCTAGAAGAGGGACTATTCTCAATATATTCACAACATCTAACTATAAACAATTCAATCCAGAAACTTCTAGTGACCACTGCCTTTTTCATTCACTGCGCATGCACTCAAGGGGGTTAGTCCTCGTTTTGGATGTGGCATATGGCAAGTTAATATCTTCACCTAGGCTTTGTTCATTCAATGGTTGGGAATATTATGTGTATTGTTATTAATCACTGGTTCGATTATTGACATACAAAATAGCAAGTCAAAAATTGTAGGTCCAAGTGCCAACCGAATTTAAAATGCAACGATGTTGGATCAAAATGGATAAGGATAAGATTTGGATAGGAGCATGCACCTGATGAGGGCATTCCAATGAGCTAAGACAGAGGTATTCCTGGTGCAGACAATCCAAAGTTTGAATAAATGGAATGTTTACTGTTCATTTGGTCACGATTATGTTATTGTTCATTAGACCATTGAACATGTGCTAGAATAATTGAAATAAACGTGGTTGGCATATTGCATTATTAGTCGAGTATTAACTAGAGAAACTTGAGCAATTCTAATAAACTAACAGTGGTATCAGGGCCAGTGAGCATGTCAACTTATTTTGGAGTGACACTGTTAAATTTAGTTGATGAGCTTAATGACAAAGAAGGATTTCAGACATGGAAGGAGAAGATGAAGGAGGTATTGGTGTTTGAGAAACTCTGGAACATTATTGAACCTAGGGAGCAGTCGAGAGATAGTGGTGCAGCACCTCAAATAACCAAATCGACTGCAGATGATGAGGCAACAAGCAATAGTTCAACTGCAAAAACAGCCGAGGTAAGTTTCTCCTCCAAATATCATGATAACGTAAGGGGTCCTTGGACCTAAAGAAATGTGGCAGTACTTGGTGAAAATTTTTCAAGAGAGAAGCTCGTCTCAAATAGGCATTCTTCAGAAGGAGCTGAGAATGTCAAAATATAATGAAAAGATGGGCTTGACGGAATTATTTGCTAGATTTGACTTGATATGCGCAGACTTAAAGGCGGCAGGGTTATCTCAAAATTCGAAGACTTTACATGTCTCTATAACATTTTCCAACATGAAAACTTTGTCTAAAGTGACCAGAATAGTTGCACATGACGGGTAACCTGCTATAAGACTAACACGAACAAAAATTGAACAAAAGAAGTTTGAGGAGGAGGAGGAGGAGGAGGAGTCTTCTTAATGACAAAGAGGAACAGAGCCAGGGGTGAGTTTAAAAACAAAATTGAGAAGGCTGGAATTGGAATTCTTAGGACCTTGTTATCTATGCCGAGAAATAGGACATATAAAGATCAAGTGTCCTAATGGACCAAGAAGAACGCTCTGTTGCTACACTTGTGCTGGCATAAGGCATAAGGCACTATGCTAGTGCATGTTCTTCACGTATGGGAGCTGGTAAGGGAAGAGGCAAAGAAGCAAGAGTCATAGTTTTTGCCAGCTCCAAAGCAACAAGAAAATTGTAGAGGAAGCAACCCTACTTTACTTGCATACAGTTCCGACCTGGTGTGGTCGCCGTTTAGCCAAAAAAAGAAGGCCACAACAACCTACATGGGGATTTATGCAAGAGAGCAGAGGAAGCGGTTCTGATCCAAAATAAACCACACCAAAATCATTCGATGCCCAGCGCCCAGCGCCTAGCATAAGCGCCCAGCGCTCCGCCTAAGCATTCGGCAGTCCCCCTTCCCTGTTGCGCTCCCTCGCAATTTGAGTGTTTAGAATTCATTTCTAGAGAGCTGTTTTCACCAGGATCGCAACACTCCTGGTCTTCCATCCTTTGCAGCGTCAAAGCGAGCCCGAGGAGAGCGTGAACAGGCCCGCAAACGGGCCAAGCTGGGATCCGCCCAGCCCGAGACCGATGCTGCAAAAAGGCAAGTCGTTTTCCAGGTGCTCGAGCTAGAGATGCAGAAACATTTATCTAATCAGGATGCTGCCAACCATTTCTGGAAGCACGTGGATTTCGAAGGAGCCCGCATTCACATCGACCAAACCACTTTGTACGCCTATCTTACGGAGCTCACTCCACCATATTGAACAACACAGGCTATCCTCCAGTGTCTCAGGATTCTCCGACCCCTGTACATGGGGAAGCAGCCACTCAGACTGCAGACCCATCCTATGCGGAGATTGCCACGCAGACGGAGCCTGCAGAGGACGGCGTGGGGACACAGACTGAACCCAACTCCAATCAGATATCCCCCTCAGATTGTGGTCCCCACCCACGAGGCTCAGAGCGTTGTGACAACTTGGAAGACAAAGCCTTGACTTTACGGATCGTGGGAGTCCCCGAGTCGAGCACCGGGCCAGATGTTGGGGAGGCCAAGCGCTTCTTCACGGATACCATTCATATTTCTTGCCCGGGAATTGACACAGCATATAGGGTTGGAGCCCAGCGGCCAGACCGACCACACCATATTTTGGTCCACTTTCGAGCGCGGCAGGACAAGCATTACGTACTCCAGCATGGCAGCCATCTTCGGAACACCAGCTTTTCAGTGCAGGAAGACCTTACGCCAGTGCAGTTGACCTGCCGGAGGGAAGAGCTTCGCAAACTACAGGAGGCGAGATCACAACGGAAATGGGCGGTGTACCGGGGGGAGGGGGAGGGGCGATCATTCGTGATCAGTGGCCTCGAGACCCCTGGCTGGGATACACTTAGACAATAAACTGTAAGCATGTACATACCTTAAACATTAGGGAATTTGTTGTTACGGAATTCGGTCCCCTTGTACTGTTCCAGGACTTCGGTCCCCCTTGTATAGCTCACGGACTTCGGTCCCACCTTGCACTACCGTCACATGTCCAATTGGATGCTGCCTAGTGGCGTGACGTTAAAAAGGTTTATCTTTATCTTTATCTTTATCTAAATCTACAATATAAAAAGATATTGTACTACTCTAAATACATGCTTGCATATACTATAAGAGTTTCCACCAAATTTCGCTCAAATTAGCAACCATATCAATCTATACTACTAAAACCATTGAAAAAATGGGCCCACTCTACAACTTTTCCATTATCACTTTAGGGTTGCTCTAAAACTAGGTTCATGCGAAAATTTTGGCGATGGTGTTAGAAGACTCTAAGGATCTTACTATCTGCACTAGATGGTGTTAGAAGACCTCTAAGGCCCTTACTGCACTTGAGGAACTGGTTGTGTCATTAACTTGGAAAAATAAAATTGCCACCTCCTGAGGAGGAGCTTATCACCGTAAAAGAGTCTTTTTAGACAATGAAATTTTGTTCTACATTTTTTTTATTGTAATTTATTATCTGGCGAATGTCAGTAGAAAAGTTGGCTAAAATCTGGGGGTACTTTCAATTTGGAACATCTACAAGCAAATGCCACAGCCACATGACAAATGTGCAAAACATGGCAATAGAATCTTCAGAGTGTATAGATACAAGATCCCAACTACTTATGCAAGGTCAAATGAGGGTGCCCATGTGGTCTTAAAGGGCTACTTGGAACTAGTCCACCACCATTGTTATTTTCTGGTTGAAGACTACGTTAAACAATTCAAAAAAAAAAAAAGTGCCCCTTAAATTATTATTATTTTGTTGCAAATTACATTAAACAATTTCAACAATAAATTATTTTGTTGAAAATTATTTGTTGAAATTGATTTATATAAAATGTAATTTATATTAAACCAATTTCAACAAAGAACCCCCGTAAAGTTCCGACAATTACTTTGTAAGAAAACAAAGTTGCCGGCTACCTGTAACCACTGTGTTCACACAACCATCGCATGGCCGGAAAGCCGCCGTTCTGAAAAAAAAAAAAAAAAAAAGGGCGTCTGAGCCGGCGGCAACTGACCTAAGCCTAGCGCAGAGGATCCTTCGCTCTAAATCAAGCAAGCCGCCCCCTCTCCAGCTCGCCAGATCTTCCGCTTCACCATCTTTCATTTAAATCTTCGGTCTAATCTTCCTTTCAATTGCTTCAATGGCTTCTTCCGACCGAAAGACAGAAAAGACTACCATGGAATCGCTCCGGACTTGGGTCGTCGATCATAAGCTTCGCACTGTCGGTAAGCCTTTTTGGGGCTTTTTACCCCGATCAAAACGATCGATTTTCTGTTAAATTCTTTATCACATGCTCTAATGCGAGTTTTCAATATGGTTAGGGACGTTTTGGGCCACGTCTTTGGCAGGATCACTCGCATGGAATTTTTCTCAGCCCGGGAAGTTGAGTGTAAAGATCATACATGCCAGGTATGGAAAAAATTTCGCATGCCTTTTTTATTTTGCTGAACGATAATCTGGTCCTTTGGCCTGTGATAGGGTGAGATTATGTTAAATCTATAGGTCTTTTTGTCACTCATGGCTTTACTGTGGCACTAAGAAGTGTATTTAGTGCACTAATAACATCATCATATCGAAGATTAAGATCTGAAAGTATTTCTCTTCAAGGTGTTTAACATGCGGATACCTACATCACACTTTCCACTGGCAGATGTTTTAGCATTATTTACAGAGATGATAATAGAAAGGAGTGTGTAAACTATTTTTGTTGTTTCTTCTGCTTGATTTGCTTGCATTGGTAAGTTAGCTAAGAACAAAGAAGCAGAAGAAGTCTGTCAATCATTTTATGGGAGTTACATGTCAGAAGTCCAGAAATATATTTATTTTATGTAACTGATACATGCAACTTGCATCTTTCAGGATCAGAAGTCCAGAAATATGTTTATTTTATGTAACTGATACATGCAACTTGCATCTTTCAGGATACATGCGCAGGCCTTAACCTTATTAGCACTTTCTGGAGCTGCAGTTGTGGAATACTATGAGCATAAATCAGGGGAGAAAGCAAAACAATATGCTGAACATGTACCTGTACCTGCTGAAAAGGGAATTTGATGTGCTTAAAAGGCGCACTATGCAAGAAATGATAACTACATTTTGTTAGATGTTCAGATCAGACATGAGTTTTTGTTTGGAACATCTGGTTCCATCGAAGGCTTGATTTTTGTATCTGTATGCTGTTTATAAAAAGGTTGAGTATATACTTCGAAAGGCCTTTTCCTGCTTCTCAATGCAGCCTCATTTTGAAAGGGGATTTTGCTGATGTCTGAGTTCCTTTTAAAACTCGTGAATAACAAAATTCATGGTTTTAGGAAAATCTGGCTTATATATCGTGTATGCTCTTTTTGTTTATTCCTTTCTTCGAGGGCAGTGTTGAATGTGGAGGTTGTAATTTAGTTGCACATTGTCGTCATCCTACGGTTTTCACATAGCAAAAATCTTGCCATTATTGTGGCCGTCAGATGATGGCATCAACTAGAGTATATGCCAGAAGCATAGATCATGTCCACCCATTCCGAGTCAATGTGGGGTTTGTAGGGCCATAAATAGTGCCATAAAAGCAAACAAGCCATTGAGCAAAAAAAATCAAAATACAACATATGTATCATGGAGTGTAAGCCATTGAGCAAAAAAAATCAAAATACAACATATGTATCATGGAGTGTATCGGTATCGATCAACAGAGACATACAGTTTGAACCACATCAATAAAGACATTGGACTTGGAGAGACATACAGTTTGAACCACAGAAATAAAGACATTGGATTTGGAGAATCAAACTCCAATTCAAGCACCAGCGTCCATCCCAAGCATTATGTGCTTCTTAAATAAGATATAAGGGTACACAATCATTCTGTTATTGTAACGTGCCCGTGACCCATCCCACGCATTATGTGCTTTGTAAATAAGATACAAGGGTACACAATCATTCTGTTATTGTAACGTGCCCGTGACCCATGGGAGATGGCTCTTGCTGATGATGCGCTCGAGTATATCTTGGTGGGGCGTTCCCGAGACACCGGCATAAGGTTCCCACGAGAGCAAAAGCATACGCGATAACATAAGGTTTGGAATGGTTAGGGGGAGGTATTTGTATTCAAATTCGTACATTGTTGACGTGGAAATGTGGGTTTGGGTGTTTCGATGGTGTTTAATTTTTTTTTTTGGTGATTTGTTGGATTTGTTTCTATTTATGTGGTTGGACCTTCTATTTTAGGTCAACCGAGGGCATGGCGGTGTGCACTGCAGGCCAGGGCAGGGAGGCCATGGTGGAGGTTCAGAAGACAAGGATCTGGGGATCGTGGTGGGGGTTTGGAAGAAGACAGGCACAAATTTACGCCGGTGGGAATGGAAGGAAGGCAGTCGGAAGGAGAATCTGGTGAGGTCCCCATGCCTTAGGTTTTTTGTAATTGTTTTTGGAAGAAAATCTGTTTGGGAATTCCGGCCAGCGTAGGAGGATGGAAGCCTCCAGAAGCTCTTGTGCTAGGCTTTGCGGAGAAAAAAAGAAAGCAATCGATTCCCTGAACGTGGTTCTTTGCTGCAAGAAATGGCAGCTTCAAAACAGCTCGGTAGACTTGTGTTGGTTTATGAATTTAGCAAATCCAGAGTCTGCATTGAACGATGTTCACATTCCATAGCCAGCATGTTTCTGTTCTAAATGGTTAAGGGCCTGCTTACAGGTTCGAGGTTTATGAAAGCTTAATTTTATTGTTCAGGAATTTGGATGTGCTAACCGATAGGTAGTTTGACATGATAATATTTTATCGTTCTTTTGAATACCGAACTGAGCTGCATGTGGAAGGGCAGTCGCCTGACATGAAGTTGTTGTGTTTATGTTTCATGTAGATGAAATGCCTTGGAGATTAAAACGAGTAGAAACTGCTGTGAATATCGTATGTGCTTTGAAGGCAATTTGTGGTGGAGTTACATGGATTCCGCTGTGCGGAGGGGGTTCGAATCCCCCGGCCCCTCTTTACTTGTAGAATAAGATTGCATGTACTTACGGGGTTCGCTGAAGATTGACTGTATCATTGACTTGGGAACCATTGGCAATAATCTTAGTCCTACGTGGAAAATGTGGTTTGGTGCAGGTTTGACTTTGTAAGGACGGATGAGATTCCCTTAGAGGGAATCTTGGTAGGAATATCCTGGCCATCAATGGCCAGGATGGAGCGATAAAAGGGATGGAGCGATAAGAGGGATGGCCGGCATAAATGGGTAGAAGCGACTACTCATAAACGTCTGGACAGTTTTGCTCAGTTGGTTAAGGGCATGTCGGGTAGAAACGTTACATTTGGTATCAGAGCAGGGCTTGAGTTCGAGTCTCCATGGGGGCATGTATGACCTTGTATACCATTGGACGGTCTGGTCTCCATGGAGGCATGCATGACCTTGTATACCGTTTGACGGTCTGGACTTGGTGATGCTCGAGGACGAGCATGGTTCTAGTGGGAGAGATTGTAATGTGCCCGTGACCCATGGGAAATGGCTCTTGTTGATGATGCGCTTGAGTAGATCTTGGTGGGGCATTCCTGAGACATCGGCATAAATGGGTAGAAGCGACTACTCATAAACGTCTAGACGATTTTGCCAGTTGGTTAACGTCATGTCAGTTGGGAATGTTACAGTTAGGGTCATAGCTGGAATTTAGAAGCCAGCCAGCAAGTTAAGTTTGGTAAAGGCGGGTGTCACCTCGACCCTCTAGTCACCTGGAATTCATCTTACCATGGGAGGGTTATGCCCTTCTGCCACATCGAACAAGGGAGATGCAACCTGGAGTAGCCCTTGGGTGATACATTGAGGTTATGTATCTGGCAGCTACAGACCTCACAGTTCGATCCAGCCTGTCTGCAAAGTGTGCACAGGAGGGGCGGATGGAATGGACAACCCTTTGCCATTGTCTATATGCCAGCCCAAGTCATTGCCATAACTCGGTCTGATCTATCTTGGAGCCTTA
>JAANSK020293645.1:0-10347 GCA_011763485.2 Isoetes engelmannii
GGTGTGTCCTTTTTGCTAGATTTTCATTTGTTTGATCTCCACAATCTAAGAAACAAATAAACCTTATGAAACCACTTTTGCTTTCTTTCCTTCACAAAGCAAAAAAACCAAACACAACTCAAGAAATAACAAAGTATTTTCCAAAAACTATCGGCCATTAATATACTCGATATTTAAAATTGCCAAGCCTTTGATATATAAATCCCTAGTTTGAATATTTTTTGAGCTAAACATGTTGTTGATTAAATGTTTTCCTCAACAATATAACCTAATAAAAATGCAAAATTGACTCGAAGTCTAAAACTGCCTAAGTTTCTTATGTGAAACTGAATCTAGGCCTAAAACTACCCAAGCCTCTTGTTACGCCTTTTTGCTAGTTTTTTTTTTTTAGCTGGCTTGCCTAACACTATTTCCTCAAATTCTAAGGTGTCCACATGTTGTGTCAAATCATCCAAAATTAATATTGTCCGTTGATCTTTGTATTTTCTCATCGAATGGCCAGGAAAATTAGAAATTCAGGAAAATTACAAGATCACTTCTTCGATGGAGGCAAATTTCGTCGAGCTATGGCACGGCACATGCCTTGTAATTTGGAAGAAGCCGTTGTTGCTGAGCTGATGTTGCCAAGATGTACTTCGAATCAACAGATTAGGTAAGCTTTTTCTGCCCAGAAGCAGGTTTTGAGACTTTGATAAGCAAGCCATGAAGGCGAAAAGAAGGTCCCTGCGCCAAATCCGGCGACCAGGGCTATTCTGGTTCCTTTTTTTTTTTTTTTTTTTTTTTGCCTCTGCATGGCCGAATTTAAGGGTCTTGCTAAGGGGCATTTAATTTGTAGATGCCAGATAATCCAAGTCTACTACAAGTCCAAACATCTTCTAGAAAGAGGGAGAGGATATTCTCAGCAATACTTTTCACTCCTACAGATGTGTGTTGCAGGTGCATTTATATCCTGATTTGCTAGCGATTTGTTATATCGATTTGTGCTGCCTAATAATTGGGACCAGAACTGCCATGCACCCCAGATGCCTGCAAGGCCATCAAAACCTGAACCAGTAAGCTTGTACCATGTCTGTGATTTTTAAATAGTAAAATATAGAATCAAGCATCTTTACGTTTTGCAATGCATATAAATGCACTCATATGGTCTCAACTGCATTAAATTTGTTTAGTGCAAAGCTTGAGCATCATTCTTTAATGTGAACCCAGCTTGGTTGTGTTTATTAAAGAAATACCTTATTGCATGTGTATATGTAAGTGTTTGCGTTCATGTTGAGAATTTGACAGCATATGCTTTTAATGTTGTATTCTATCTAAGGCTTATGTGTGTAGGTTCATCCAAGAAAGGTACCCCAGGTAAAGGCTTCATTGCTTCCTCCTAATGCTCATCTCCTTCACAATCTTGCACACACTGAGCTCAATGCAATTGACCTTGCATGAGATACTGTAGGGAGATTCTCTGGCTTAGATTATGAGCTTGAAGAGCAGTTCTTTGTTGATATTGCTCATGTTGCAGATGACAAGAGTTGTCATCTCTCATGGCGTTTGCAACGGCTTGCTGAACTCAACTATAGGTGAAGAGGTCGAACTGAGTATACCTTGATTTTAGCACATTCATCAAAGATGCTATGCAACTTTGGATTATGAGGTTGATGGTTCATGTATCAGTTATGGAGACATTCCAGCCCATAATCTGTTGTAGAAAGACTGTCAAAAGACTTCAGACATGGTGGATGGACGCCTAAGAGTCATTCTAATGGTTCAGGTTAGTTGTGTCGTGAGTTATTGTTAGTGGTACTGCATTGTAGAAGTCGTCTTGTATTTCTGAATTTATATATCCATTGTTCTTCTCTATAGTAACTCAGGTTTTATTTTGCAACGACACGTAAAAGTATTCATGCTATATTTACATCGAATGAAGTTTTGCTTTTTGGAGTGAAGATATTATATGCATATGCTTGGGAATTAAGTATACCCATCTGTTATCTCCTATTAGTCAAACTATCCTAGGGCTCTTCTGGTGGCTAGTCATTGTTTTTGAAAAAGAAAGAAAGAAAGAATCTGTTAACTACGGACAGACTTTGGAAGCATTCTCATGGAGCTAAAAAAAGCCTTGCCAATGTTCTCCCATGCATATATTTGTCTAATCACACTGT
Organism: Isoetes engelmannii; assembly: GCA_011763485.2. Classification (NCBI taxonomy): domain Eukaryota; kingdom Viridiplantae; phylum Streptophyta; class Lycopodiopsida; order Isoetales; family Isoetaceae; genus Isoetes; species Isoetes engelmannii. Next base: position 2,154 of record JAANSK020293645.1, read on the forward strand.
CAATCTTAAAATAAAAAGTTATCTTTGTTTGTAGGAAGAATGAGGCCTTGATGCTAGTCCAATGTTAGTTGAGAGGCTTCTTCTTCTTGATGATGCAAGGACAACAATTTTTGTTAAGCAGATATCCGAAGCAGAAATGGCCCATGTTGCGGTTGGGGTTTCTTGGTTTCAGAAATTTTGTAGTCATATGGGTGCTAATCCAAAAGCAAGGTTTAAAGGTATCAGCTTCTTCTATTCGATTTGGTTTTCATTTTGTTTCGTGTTGAACATTTATTAACTATGCTACGTATAGAAATGATGGATCCTGTAGAATTCCCTTCGATTTGTCAATTGGGTTTCATTCCTCGTGATCATATCCAGCACAGATAGGTAGATGGTAGATGGTTGGCTCTGAAACAACTAGAACAAATACGCAATTACAATCGAAAGAGATATTCTTGCAAAGTGCCTTGTAGAATTGGAAGTCCCCTCCTAAAAACCAGTATGTATTGTATTCAAAAGGATTATTTATTGAAGCAATACTGAACAGTTCAAGGGATTCCAATAACACAAGACAATGCCTATTCAGGGAAGAATGGCCCTTGAGTTGTTGTTCCACAAGATGCAAGCATTAGGTGTGTAGAGAATAGTTATACTTGCCTTGCTGCCCTTAGTGCGCATAATGAGGAAGGATTTTCCTCAGAAGAGATCAAATATGGTTTTGATTACCATAGTGCATATATTTCAAATGTGCACTCATACAGTGAGTAATAGACATACTTGTCTTGCTGCCCATAAAGCATGCTTAACAAGGAAGGCTTTTCCAGGGAAGCATAATCTATAGCTACATCATATACCGTGGATCGTAACTTAGGGCATTCTTGCCTAAACTAAAACATACTGGCTTAAAGGGTGGCCACAATTGAATATCCTCCCAATTTGTTATACTTCTAGAAATTGACTGATTTAGAAAAGTTTTGCATGTATTCAGAGTATTGTCCCATCTTGATGCTATATTTTGTTAGGTATATGTTAGTCGGATTGAAGAGATGCTTGGTCTAACTGGGACATGTGGAACCAAGAAGGTCCGATCCAAGTGGCATCATTTGATTTTCTAGAGGCGATAGATTCTGAAAACGTAGGTTTCTGCAACGATAATCATCTAGTGTTTTGGGTTTACAACTCACGTATAATATGCAGACATTCTGTTGTGGTTTACATGATTGACTCATTGAGTGCAATGGAGCATATGACCGCGGGTTTCACTAGAAGAAGTCCTTTGGAAAATGAAGATAGTAAAGCTCTAATTTTTTAATTTGAGTTTCTGCTGTTTGGGAGTCCATCTATATGCCCAAAGAATTCTGAGTGTTTCGAACATGCTCCAATTACACCTTCTGCCAGGAGATGAGGGTTGGCTCTGCAATACTTCTGACAGCAAGCTTGGCCTGTTTGTACACAATTAATGATTACTTAGGTACAATTTTGAGGCCGAAAGCAAGGTAACATGATGGAACTTAGGTGGATCTCATTAGTGTTCCAGGTCAATAGTTCCTAGATATTTATGTCATCTGTGGTTATGTCTTGGTCAGGAAATTTTGCCTAAAGCTGCTAATCCACCTGGAGGAATGGATGACGACCTGCTCCTTTGATGATTCAAAGGATGATGATTATGATCCTGAATGACAAGAAGAAGAAAACGTAGAAGGTGACAAGGGTCCTAAAAAGAGTTCTGACTCAAGTTTTCCCATTCAATAAGCATTGAATTTCTTGGAGTTCTCCGAAAATTGGCCATCAACAATGTCCCTTAATGGCCTAAAAGTGTCCAAAAAGCTGAGCTGATATTATCTGTGCAACAACGGATGCAACGTTGCATTGTTGCATTTAAGATCATGCGAAACAATTTGGATGCACTTGATGTTAACTTGAAGGATTTCCATATTGATATTATTAGAAGATCCTTTTGCAGTCAACCTTGTCAATGTAATCGAATGGTTGTTAAGTTAGGAAAAATATGTCAGTATAAAGCTTAATATCTCTTGGGGCAGTATAGGGGTCAACAAGAAGATACAAGCAACCCTTTGTGAGGATGCCACAATGACATGCAAAGAACTGTCGTCTAGCTTGCTTGGCATTCCACTTTCCAACTGGTGCATCATTGTCTTGTATGTTCTATGGGTTAGTGCTTGTGCAGTTCAAATTACTTACTGTATTTTATCATTTTGCAGCTCTATTGACGGCTCAACATTTGCTAGTAAAACACAAACAATGCCCCAGAATGCTGGAAAATAAAAGCCAAATTGTCAATCCAAATTGGCGATATGGCATCCTCTAAAGCTTTAGTATATCCAATTTTGCAACCCTCCATGGCGGCTGCAATCTGCAATATACTCCAAGATAATGTTGAATTTTGAACTCCTGTAAGAAGGCACATTTCTCGGGTTCCTAGGTCCCAAGTGGATGTTGCATCGTTGAAGGTTTGTGCCAAATGCTCTAGCAAATGCTCTAGGTCAAAGCTACTTCAAAATATTAAATGCCATTAGGACTCGGTGAAGGTATGAGGAAAGAACTATATAGACTACAATCAAACTTGTCATTATATTGGACCTTTAAAGGGGAGAAAGGTCTAAGAAATAGAATTGACTTTATTTGTAAGAGGGTGAAAAAAATGGTGTGTTCACCTCAAGTTCACAAGGTGTACACCTAAAATTTATTAAATTTCTTAATAATGTGATTAAATGCCAAATATTAATTCTATGGTGGTTGGGAACAAGAAAAACAACATACTTACATACTTGGTAGGTTGTGTTTTCAAGTTTTATTTGGGACCATTGATTTGTTGAATATTCCATATTTGATGCTCAATCGAAGACCCCTAGAATTTTGACACATGAAATGCCTGCAAGCGCCAATGGTCTCGATTGGACCTAAGGTCGAGGTAGCCAGAAAAAGGGAAAAAAAAGCCAGACAAAGAAACCGCCAATGGTCTCCATCTGTAGCTGCATTGAACCTCCGTTCTGCCTGCGTTGAACCATCTGCTAAATCCGTGTGGCTGTGCATCGCTGCCAAATCCGTGCAGCCTCTGTTCAACATGTCTGCGCTGCGCTGTCTGCTCTGCAAGAAATGAACAACACAAACCTCGCTTCCCTGCCTCCGCCTCAAAAACCTCCGCTTCAAAAACCTCCGCTTCAAAACCTCACAGTAGAATGGCCATTTTTCAACCGGTTCTAAACCCCAAGTTCAAAACCTCCGCTTCAAAACCTCGCTTCAAAACCTCGCTTCTGCCCTTCCGCCATAGCTACAAATCGGCCGGATGTGCCAAAACAGTGCATGGCAAATTTGCCGGATGTGCCAAAAAAAAATGCATGGCAGGAACACACCTCTGTATTCCAAGTTCTGGCTCCACATTTGTTGCATGGCAGGAACACCTGTCTGCAAGGAGCCCCCTCCCCGGAATCCTTCCATAACCAGACCTTGCTCATGTTCCCGTATACATGGAGAAAAAAAAATTGGTCAGAGCAGCCCAAACCATTGTATGCCAATAAGCTGCTCAAAACCTTACAAATATACTAATTTCAATACTACGCCGGAAGAATCATATGCCATACCATTGCCAGAAATACGCCCACAACGCCAAAATGAACATATTGAAGATAGATACTTGGCAAGTAAAACAAATAAAGTGGGATCCAAACTTTAATCGTTAGATGAAGTGGGTAAGTTATTCCTTAATTAGACATTTCAGTGTTCCCTCTAATATCCTTATTGAGAAAAGGTCACTAGTTTCTTCTTGAGAGCATCAAAAGTTAGAGATATGTGTAAAGAAATTTATGGTGCTTAATTGACTTATGCTCGGGATTGCCAAAAAATTACCATTCCAACCTTGATTTTTTGTACCACTCATGTTTCCAAGTTGCTTTATGTATCATTAACTTTTTTTTTAAATTTAAAAACTGATTTTTTAGAGACATCTCTTTCTTCTCTTTGCATCCAATAAGATCCAATACATTGCCATAAAGTGTGCACAATACATCGCAAATTGCGATGTAACATAATTGCGATTATGTTGCTTAGCTAGCCATTAACCTAGACACTGAGAAATCCAAAGTAAACTGCGCAAACATCGGGATTGTTTCCTTATAGGGAAGATACATTAACCTAGATGTTGAGACGAGCAGGGTAAACGGTGTAAACATCGAGATTGATTTCCTTATGGAGAAAATAATGCTCTTGTACCTTCATTCCAATGTTTCCTATCTTTTGCCTCAAGCCTGCATTTCTCCTAGTGTTCTTTTTTTCAATATGGGTGTATCACTATTTCACACATCAGCCCCCCGTATTCTAACACGCTCCCATAAGGTCATGAAATACATGGGAAAACGAACAGATACCAATAGTCTTAAAAAAAATACAAGACATTCCAAGCATCATGTAAGCAGCCAGCGGCCTGAACCTAGAGCTGGCATTCGCCATCGCCAGCACGGAAAGAAGATCTGTCACACAAAAATTGAGTGCTAATCGGGATGCCAGCAAATCTTCACTTGTAACAATCTGCAGGCTCACAAACAGGCATGAAGGATCAGAATGAAAATTAAAGAGAGAAGCAGCTCCGTGGGATTTGCACCCAAAGAATCAGAAGGAAAATTAAAGAAAGAATGAGGTCCATGGGATGTGAACCCACTAAATGCACACGAAGCCTAACACAGCCATAGCCATAGCCATAGCCATAGCCATAGCCATAGCCATAGCCACGAGAACTGTGAGAATACGAAAACCATTCAAAGAACAGAGGCAAGTTCTGAAACACATAATCGAGGCTTGAATTACAATGCAAACAGCAATACAGATACAGATATGTAGAAGCAAGACCCGCGAGGTCTTGGCAGTAGCACTCAAGCACAAGAAATAATTTCCCTGCATCTTATTGAAGCCTCTTTCTGAAGCAACCAGTTCTTTTCTGGCTTCTGCATGCCCTGCTCTTCATCTCCAGCCGAAATTTGTCACTCGAAAGACACAAGTCGTTGCCTCTAACACAAGAGAAGAACACAACTCCGTGGGATTTGAACCCACTAAACCATCGCTACTCAGATACAACTACCTGCCATCGCTTCCCTGAGAAGCAAGCTCAAATCCTCAAGAACTCCACGCAACAGCAAAAACTCCTCAAATCCTCAAGAACTCCACGCAACAGCAAAAACTCCAGGAAGAGAATGAACTGCAGGAGCTCTGCCATCGGATGCCCTCGCCGCGTTGCCCTTAGTGCTTCGCCGAATGGCAAGCGCTGCCTGGCAGCAGCTGTGGCCGCCCGCCATAGCCGGGCAACAGCTGCCCAAACTTACCAAAAAAAAAACCCTTGCAAAAAAAAAAAAAATTAAAACAAACCCCCATCCCCCTTTTTTTCGCTCCACCATTGCCAAAATCATACTCAACATATAATTGGGGAGCCCTACTCTCCTAGTGTTCTTTTTTTTCCTTTTTTTTTTTCCCTTAACCAGTTTTTTAGTTTCTCTCGATCTAAAGTCAACGTATATAAATAAAATAAATGAATATAGAAAATAAATGAACTGAGAATCCTTAGAAGCTTTTTGGAGCATCCAGATATGGCGCCAAGGATTCGTCGGAAGAAAGGCATTCCGGAGGTACATTCGGGAGGATTTTTACCCATTGAAGTGGTAACACGAATCTTAGCATGGATGCAGGCACAAGATCTAATCAGACTGTGTCTTGTGTGCAAGAATTGGCGAGATACGATTTTGTGTTCTGCCCATTTTCACGAGCTGCATTCCCAGCTTTGCAAGCCAGAGAAAGGCATTATGCTTTTGGACCCAGATTTGCCTGGCAGATATGGTCAATACAAGTGGGTGTATTATCGATTCTCAGAAACAAAGGTTTTTTGTGGCAGCGTTGCACCGCCGCTTGTTTCTGGAATTGGAATGGACAGATGTGCAACTTGGATTTGCCAGGATAAAGGCTTAGTATGCGTTCTGCTTTTTTCTGGACGCTGGAAAATTGGAAATCCCTTACTGAATTGCTGGAAAAACATAACTCCACCTTCTGAATCGGGCCTTTCTCCAGTAGCCATGTCAGTGCAAGAATCAGGCGCATACATGATCCTGGCTGCAGCCGTATCAGAACTCATTTTTTATAGAGGAGTTACTTCACAGATAAAAGCACAGGTTTTTGATTCCACGAAGAACCTCTGGAGCAAGGTACCCATTCTGAATTGGAATAATGCTCCTCACGGTGAGCAGATTTGGCCTGTCGTTTTATTCAATCCTAGAACCCATCAGCTTGGATCGTATAGCTTTGAGCAAAATTGCTGGAATTTGGTTAATCCTTCTCCTGCTTTTGAAGATCAAGCTCGGCAAACTTTTTTCATCCCATACAAGGGCAGGTGCATAATTGTAAAATTTCACTCTGATCCTAGAGTTGTGCTTTGGGATTGCACTGTTGATTCAAATGGTTTCATGAATTTAAAGCTTGTGAGTGCTATTGAGGGTGCAGCATTACAGAAACTATTGAAGCGGCGCGATCTTATGGCTGATTTTACAAAATGGAGACCGCTGGTTGCACTTGGCATTGATGATACCATTTGTATCATGGTGGAGAATTTCTTAAGTATGATGGTGCTTCAATATCACTTGATAAGCCAATCTTGGCAACCTCTAAAAATTCCACCTCGACATCATGGCCACTTCCTGTATAGCTCTAGTTCTGAAACACTTACTGCTTTTGCTCCCTCTTTTTTAAAACCATAAGCTATTTCTGGGATGGCTTCAGAAACTTATGAATGCTAAATTGGGTTAAGCTATATCTTTACACCTCTCTGTTTTGCATCGTCAAAACAATTTGTATGTTTCTGGTTACATAGTTGTCGCGAGCAAAAAAAAAAATTGTCCTTAAAGATTGTCTTTTAACTGTTCGGATTATCCTTAGAAGGATGTACCCTTGGAAGGACGTGCACCTTTAACTTTTAGGCCTGCCTATTATGGCACTCAGTTGCCTAACAAGGCACTACAATTGTATATAAATACTGATCTCGTATTGAATACATTTTATCTTGTCTTTGTTGTGTCTTTCCTCTTTCTAACATGGTATCAGAGCTAGGTTCATTACAATCTATAAGAATTCATGTTAGGTTGATGCAAAAGCAAAAGCAGAAAGTCGTAGCTATGGACCAAAAAGTTAGGCCGACTTTGGAAGGCCATAGCTCTCTGTATATAGATCAGATACATGCGATTGAAGGCTTGCTGGAAAGAGCGCAGAGTCTAGTATAAGTTGAAACAAAAATCACTAAAAAAGGATAAGTACTTTTTGAGTTATTGAAATTTTAGTGACTAACTCTGTTTTAAGACTGCAGGAGAAAAGCAAGGATAAAAAGTAGTATTCATATTGAATAGTCTAATTCTTTGTTGATGATTAACTTTATCCTCTTGATACACCTGTGAATCTCCATAACTATTGCTGCAACTTTAGATATGGAAGATATGGTCCCCGCAATGCCTAACAAGCTTTCTAACAGTTGTCTCTCGGTTCCTAATAGCTATTGGTAGCATGCTAGAATTGTCTTAAGACACTTCTAGCATGCTACCAAATCTCTGCTTTTCCTTCTGATTTAGAGCTGGAGACTTTGCCATTTGCTGCTCGTTGGAGAGGGATACGGGGCATTAATCATGTCTAAAACTCTGCCCAAAGGATTGGAATCCTTATTAACTAGTTGGATATGCATATAGGCTATCATACTAGAGATGTTAAATATCTATTAAGTTAATAAAGTTTGATTATTAAACAATAGTCATGTGCTTGGGATCTTAATGTTAAGCATGGAAGTCTTGAAGCATGAAAGTTCAGCATGAAAGCACAGAAGTGTCTATAAAGTTTGATTATTGAACAGTAGCCATGTGCTTGGGATCTTTAATAATTGGGTTTATCTGCTAGCGAACTCGTATTTGATGACGCATGTGTGAATTGTGGATAATTTTTGGTTATGGCATGTAAGTTGTGTGCATGAACAAGTTCTTATGGTAGGAGAGACAATGTTTATAGATTTTGGGTCTGATAATCTAAGGTGTCAATTCTTCTTTAAGATGGATGTGTCGTTGGGCCTGCACCACGGTGTATATATACATATGGGTTAAAGCTGATTGATATTTGTATATGCTTAACTGTATATGGTGATGATGTTAGCATTTTGTGTCATTGCCATTTGGCATGTCAT
>JAANSK020293656.1:0-10347 GCA_011763485.2 Isoetes engelmannii
TGGGGTGGGGGGGGGGGGGGGATCGGGTGTGTGCTGCGAAGTGGCATGGTGTAAAAATTACTTCTTCTAGAGTCGTGTGTGTGCATATGCCCTAAGGGATGCTGCCAAGTGGCATGACATAATAATTACTTCTTCTTCTTTTTCTTCTTCTAATAACTGAAACCGTTGTCCTAATTTTGCCTCGAAGGCCAAACCCATCATTTTTTAATAAAGAAGATGATTTGGAGTGCCTATGATTTTTAGATATGATATACAAGGGCACATATAGTTTGGAGTATCATATCTGTCGATTTAATACAACACGTGAACTTAAACACTGCTAAATCAATACAATCCCACTTGACCAATGCAACTAACAAAAACTGTGATTGTTATTTTGAATTAGACCTATCCTGTTTCTTTCTTTCATTCTTTTTCCATTTTTTGTTCAATTATCATTAACGCCTTTCTATAATCAAACAGTTTTTCACATAGGATCCCCAATTTATTTTGCTAGATATTCAATTTTAGCACAAATATACGAACAACAAATAAGCCCAATCTGCTTGGTCTGTTTCTGGAAGAAATTTCAGGCATGGGGTGATCAGTATTAGAAGTATTGCAGTGGCGAAACTTGCACACAAACAATCGATGTATGATGATCGGAATGGAAGCCCCTACATCCATAGAAAAAGAACTTTAGGCTGAAGAGAAGAGAGTGGCACTGCCACATAACAGGCTTTGGAAAAACTTTACGACTTATAAATTTGAATGTAATTTATATAGCAATAAGGACCATTTGATCATTACACATGTCTATTTTCAGGCGCAGAGTTCTAGAGGTCTGATAGTTTCATTACCATCAAACAAGAAAAGATCATGCATGTGAATGAAATTGAATTGAATTGATTTTTAACCTCCACAGAGACCAAATGTCTAAATTGAGTAGAATGATTTTTAACCTCTACGTTAGAGATAATGGGCGCAGGCAGGCCCTTACGCAGGGTAAGGGTTTGGCGAGCCCGACAGGGCGAGCCATGGCCGAACCTTGCGTATGGACCTGCCTGCGCCCATTACCTGACGTAATGTTCTGGTAGAGGACATTTCAGGACGACAGAGCCACGACTTTCTCCCGGATTGCATGATTTTCTTCCATTTTAGTTCGTAGGCAAACACTGGTTAGATTATAGGAAATAATATGAGTTCGAAATTGCTTGAAATGTCCTCTACCAATTTATTACGGAGAACAAAGTCTATGTATGAATACTCTCATGTGAGTGCTTTGTTATGATAGGCTCTCGAACCTTTACATTTTGCACTAATGAATGAAACTAACCACCATTATATCCCCCCAACTTCTATAGCCTAATACCCACAACATTTTTAGGCACGTAAAAGCAGGGTGCCCTAGATTCTCCCCGGACAGCCAATCGCGCCTTGCCACGTGGCAGCAGTTCTTTTCAAGAATGTTGCCCTCTATTTTCGCCCGCGATTTTGCACCACATTCCCATTTTCATTTGACATTCTTTACTGCAGCCGCTGGATGTGCGACACGTGGCGCCGAATCTACGGCCACCTTGCTTTCACGTTGCACGAATGCTCATGTGCCTTCAATTCCGGCGAGTCAGGCAGGCCTCCGCGCTCCGCGCATCGGCCAGCCTTCCTCCCCGGAATTGAAGGCAGAGGAGCATTCCTGTATACGTATATAAGCACGACTATTAAGTGGAAAGGCCAAAAACAAATTGGGTGCACATTCTAACCACGATCTTTGTATAAGAAAAAGAAATCAGGTCAAAAAGACTTCCGGCCGGCGGCCACGGCCGCCGGTTTTCCTACTTAAAAACCCACATGCAATGCGCTATGCCAATCCATGGCTATGGCGGCCTTAGCTTCAACGCCTTCCACCTCTGCTCTTCTTCAACATTACCACTTTTCTTCAAAACGATGCTGCCATGTCCGGCCCTCTACATCGTTAAAACCCATTACTTTCAGATCAGTAAATTGCAGAAGCATAGTCATGGCGTCAGCTTCGGCAATTGAGAAGGAAGATATGGTTGCTGAAAGACCTGATACTTTGTTGAGAGAGAGCGAATTGCAAGAGTGGAATAATCCAGGTACTGCTTCCATGCGAGCACGTTTTGAGAAAATGATTCGCACAGCACAGGATGAGATATGCGCTGCAGTTGAAGAAGTGGATGGTAACAAATTTAGGGAGGATGTTTGGACAAGAGCTGGAGGTGGAGGAGGCATAAGCAGAGTTCTGCAAGATGGAAATGTATGGGAGAAGGCTGGGGTGAATGTTTCTGTGGTTTATGGCTCAATGCCCCCTGAGGCTTATCGAGCAGCTACAGGAAACAATGCCCATGGGTCCTCCAATGGGAGCTCTGCACAAAAACCTGGTCCAGTTCCATTTTTTGCAGCAGGAATTAGCTCGGTACGTTTTTCTAAATTCAAGTGGTATGCATCATGCATTTCATGAAAGGGATCTTACCATCAATGTCAAGCTTACTGAGTTTTTCCAAGGAAAAAGGGATCACCAAAGTACATTTGCCCTTTTTTTGAATGACATTGCCAATTAATGTCCTTACCAAGTTAATGAATGTTTCAGGTCATGCATCCACACAATCCCTTTGCACCAACTGTACATTTCAATTACAGATACTTTGAGACAGATGCACCTAAAGGTAATGTTCTTTCTTTGGTTTTGGATAGTGTCAATATCGTGCGGGAGCTATACTTGTTCTGTATGATGTCATTTGGTATTTAGGAGGCTTTTCTACTGTCTTCAGGAGTTGAACATGCTCCAAAATCTTGGTGGTTTGGAGGAGGAACAGATCTAACGCCTTCTTATTTGTTTGAGGAAGACGTTAGACATTTTCATGAGGTTAGAAGAGTTTTTCTAAGCTCTCAGTTTATCTACGTATCAATCTTTATTCATATCTTATTTGGAGATGCAGATTCAAAAAAAAGCTTGTGACGGATCTGATCCAAATTTCTATCCCAAGTTTAAGCAATGGTGCGATGATTATTTCTTGATTAAGGTACACAACCTCCCCCTCAACACAAAAATAACAAACACATTGAATATTAAGCACCGGTAGAGGTTACAATGGCCCAACAAAACGTCTAAGAAGCTGACTTAAATGAGTATAATGACTAATCAAGTTAGAAAAATTATAGAGAGCACCAGAAACGAGTGTCTAGGAATCTGAATAAACCACTGAAAATTGATTTAAATGCCTTCCTAAAATCAGCTGTGTCCGCATCATAACGTGGCACATTACCAGCCACCCATCTTCAGATCAGTGAGATGAAGTGGCATACAAATTTCTTAGAATGCTCTTGATAGGATTAGTGCTGCAGGAGAAATCTCTTACATTCAGCTGCTAGGAACTGGTAATGCCACGGACAAGCTCATTGCTACTAGTGGTAAGACTCAACAATAATGGATGTTCAGCGAAGTGCATTATCTCTTGTTGGAGGAAGAATTGCATCTGAACAAAGAAATTGAGAAGGCACAGCTTCAGTCCATTCAGCAATTCTGGAATTTCAAATGCAAAAGAAAAAGATAAAAAAGAAAGATGCTGCCGAGCCAGGCTTAACAAAGGAGGACACGTCTAAAGTGCTTCAATTATGGCATAAAGGACTATACAACAGAGAAAACTAGAAGGAAGAAACCAACGGAGACTGATGCCCTTGCTTCTAACCAGGCTTTTGATGAAAACTTTTTTCTAAATGCCGGATGATCCTCCTCCTGTCTATAACTGTTGTCTTCTGAAGTTTCCAACACTTGCAGGCTTGCAAATGAACTATTATTAGAATGGAGAATGGGCATACGTGTCGGTCAGATAGGGGGAGCGAGATAGATTAGGAGACAGACCTTGGTGCAGTTGGATGCACAAGTACATTGCAAATCACTGATGTCCAGGGTTGCAAGCTAATCTCTAAAGCTGTGATGGCAAAGGCCGTGATTTTTAGCTGCTTATAATTGAATGAATTACTTAACCATTAATTTGATCTTGTCACGACTAATCAGTTTTGATTTCTATTACCTTCCAGTATCTGAATATTTTAATTGAATATTTGCCACAGCATCGTGGTGAGCGTCGTGGTGTTGGAGGAATATTTTTTGATGATCTAAATGATAGAAATCAAGAAGATCTGCTAACATTTGCTTCTGGTAAGTTTCTGAGCTTCCAAGTCACACTATTGAGTATCATTATTTAGTTATACTATGTGACACAAATTGTGGTTATTCTCAATGTCCTTGTAGTATAAAGTAAAATTTTCTTCAATTGATAGTTAACCCTTCTTGTGGCTTAGATTTGCAGCTAGCAGTAAATCTTTTCAGTCAATTTTTAGAACTAATGAATATTTGGAAGTCCTGCAGCATGTGCCAGTTCAGTGGTGCCAGCATACATCCCCATCATAAAAAAACGGAAGGATACCCCGTACGATCAGAGCCATAGGGACTGGCAACAACTTCGCAGGGGAAGATATGTCGAATTCAATTTGGTGAGAGTTCTTTTATGCAAATACCACATGCAATGATCACAACGCAGATACTTTAAGGCAAACGCATATATATATTGCCATTGATCTGACTATAGTCAAAAGAACAGGTTTATGATCGTGGTACAACCTTTGGGCTGAAAACTGGAGGACGTATTGAGAGCATTTTAATGTCATTACCACTTACAGCTAGGTGGCAATATGATCATGTAAGTTAGATTATTTATAAAGTTTGACCATCTTGTTTACCTTATGTTAATATCAAGTTTTTCTGGTATCAGCAACCTGAAGAAGGAAGCGAAGAATGGAAACTTCTTGATGCATGCAAGAATCCAAAAGAATGGCTTTAAAATATTTCTATACTACGAAAAAAAGTTGGTGTAAAGCCAAGCATTATTTATTTTTTGTGAACTCTGAGAGGCAGCATATCAATGAGGCTAACTCAAAAAGTTCATTTGAGAATTACAAGATTTAATAGTTTGGGGCTTTCTCCATTTTACAAATATTTGTCTTTCCTTACCTGATCAAGCAGTAACATTAAAATTGCAATGTACAAGAGGCACAAATTCGGCACTTTGTGGGTCTTATTACTCAAATATAAAGTTTGTTAAGCATATAAGAGGAGAACATGCTACAGTTGGGTAATGACATCAAAGTCTTATCTATATCCAAAATTTATAAAAAATGAGCTACAGACCCAACGAAATGGAAGAAGCATGGGAGTTCCAAAACCAACATCTTACATATTATATATACGAATGAGTGTCAATATGCTAATGCATTAAAAGCTGTATCGTAAAGAAAATCTGTTATTCTAATTCACTGAAGCATAGTTTTAAATCAAAATCACGCAGTCAAACATTTTAATCCACTGAAAGAGAATTCTAGAGCAGCCTCCCAAACAATTGTGGACGGATCATGAAGAAATAAATCTTATAATGTCTAATCTTGACTCTTCAATAGAAAAGCTAGTTGAAAAGCTCGTACCGATTAAAAAGCAACTTCTTCCTCTGGTGTTGAGATATCAAAACAAATCGGATTCGTCGGATTCTTCATATGAAATACTGCTTTTGCATTTCCGGCGGCTTTTCCAGATCTTCTTTTCGCACATTGGGGGCCTTAATAAGATACCCTAAAAGAGTATCCCCGTTTCTTCTATTCTAAAGTGCTCAGATCTCGCCACAGCGACAAGGGCTGCCATTGACCGTTAATTGCATGCATGGAGTCTTGACATAATTACAACAGCATATACTGTTGTAGTTCGTGTTCAAGAAGACTTGGGAGATTGAGATTCGAGGAATATTATTCTAGCTACCCAAATTTTCACGAGACCATGCATCTCTGCGAAGCCATAGAAAGCTTGGTGGCCTGCCGTCTGAGCCCGTTTGTTGAAGCACGGCATTCATTCTTTTTTTGAGGTCTTCATTTCCCAGGTTTCAAATCAATTCATTTTCGACCTACTTTGTATTTTGGAATATTTTGATTGACCTATGCTGCATTGTGAAATAGCTCTATTAACTGATTTTAGTTCATAGCAACTAAGGAATCAGTCATTTACTTATCTTTTGTTCATTGATTTTGATGCTAGAAAGGTTATCATGCTAAGAAATATTATGCCGAGACGTATTCCACAATTGGGCGCTCTAAAAGCAATTCTGTTCGATGTGGATGGTACCCTATGCGATTCTGATCCTCTTCATTATGCATCATTCCGCGACATGCTTCAAGAGGTTATTCAAAATTCCTTTATACTGTGCAATATACCTTAAGCACGTTCTCATAGGAATAATCTAGTTCTCCTTAACCTCAAAAAAAAAGGGGGGGGGGAGGGGGGGGGGATAATCTAGTTCTTGAATTTTGGTTTATGTAGGTTGGTTTTCAAGGAGGTGTACCAATTACAAGAGATTATTTTAACCAAAATATAAGTGGTAAGCATAACCCTGAAATTGGTGGTCTTCTCTTCCCTGATTGGGATGAAGGTAGACGTGCCAAGTTCATGGAGGACAAGGAAGCTCACTTCCGAAAGTAAGTACACAAGTGCTTTCATTGGCAATAGAAGTGTTTTTTTGACCATTATTTGGAGTAGTCTATGATTGTTATTGACATTCAGATGGCAGACTTGCAGTGAAAGAGTTGAAGCCAGTTGCTGGGCTCCATAGATTTTGTGACTGGGTTAAAAAGCATGGGCTAAGGAGGGCAGCAGTAACAAATGCACCAAGAGAGAATGCAGAACTAATGATCTCAATTCTTGGGCTCGAGGGTTTTTTTGAATTGCTTGTCGTCGGCAGTGAATGCAAACGTGCAAAGCCTTTCCCAGACCCTTATTTGAAAGCACTGCAACACTTCAATGTCTCTCCAGAAAAAGCCTTTGCAATTGAAGTAAGGATGTAATGATTCTTTGCTTACATTCTTTACTTCAAAAATTTGGTTTTTTAACACAGAATTTGATGTGGTTGAGTAGGATTCCCCTTCAGGTCTAAAGGCTGCAGTAGCAGCAGAGCTAGCAGTTGTGGGGCTGACTACAGGGAATCCAGGTTCTGCTCTTCTTGAGGCAGGAGCTTCCTTTCTAGCTAAGAACTACAATGATCCTGCATTGTGGGATGCATTAGAATCTGATCATGATGCTGCCTTGTCTCATCTATAATGTATTGTCTTCATGTTACCAGCATTATGATGCTGTTATTCTAAGAGTCAGGGCAACTCATACGATGCCATCTTTTTAGTTTTCTAGCTTTAATGTGGTTACTAAATATTTGACTCCATATCCAGAAGTACATTGTGGACTTTTTGGACATATGAACTCTCATATAAGAATGGACATTGCGAATTCATTTAAGCAAGTGCAAATGTGTGAATTCCTTTGTCTAGCTAGGAACATGTTAGTGAAGGACTGAAGCTTTTCTATGCACATGCGTTTGAAGCTCGTAAGTTGAAAAGAACTCCAAATGCCACAAACTTCGGTGCGCGGAAGCTGCTAATGCAGGTGACAAAATGGAAGTTCTGAAGAATATTGTACGAGACTTCCTTATGGCAATTTTGTTATACCTTGCACGTTCTATGAGAAGCAGCTGTCCTAGATTTTCTGCCATCTTTCGCATGCTGATGAAAATTGTCAGAATTGTACCCAGTTTTTATGTGGACTCCAAAATCCTCTTGACACTTTGGTGTGCTTTAGTTCGCAAAGATGATATATGCCTTTGGTTCCCACAGTCTCTTAGTCATAGGTCTCTTTGTCATAGGTCTCATAATTTTCTATGTTACTTGTTTTGCATCCTCCTGGTAACGAGAGAGATAAAACACTTGGGCACTGACCCCGATATACATGTTCTAATGCATTATTTAATAAAATATGCAAGAACAACCAACCAGTAGTCAGAGACTAGAACCTCCGTAGTAGATTTCCCCACAGCTCTCAGCAGCCCCTAGATGTAACAAGCTGGCAGCTCCCAGCTCTCAGTTGTAACAAGCTGGCACAGTGATTATATCCATTTAAGATATATTATTTTTCATTGCACATATTGCAATCAATCTGGCATGAGCTTGCACATCAGACTTGGAAGTGCAAAAGACGAGTTGTTATTATAGACTGCAATCCTCATCCCTGCAAGGTAGAGACTTACTCTGATAATTTGAACCTAACATTCCTAACAACTCTATAACATAGGAAACTTATTTTGGTTCTTCTTGTTCTTGGTGGTAGCATTGGCATCCAACACCCCTAGCCCCTAGTGTCTTCAAGCTCTATTGCGTAGGAGCGGCATGTTTAATGCCACCATCTTGAGCGACTAACGACTAGGATCATCCAACGTCGCGTAGGCCGCACAGGAGATAGAATCGGCAAGAAGCCTACTAGGGGTTTTGCACACAGGGTTTTGCCCGCTAAGGTTTTGCATATTAGGGTTTTTGCCCGGTTGCCCAAAAGTTGCTCGAAGGACGTTTTGGATTTTTTAATCCAGGCGTCTAACGTGCATCGTGCAACTTTTCTGTCATGTTCTATTTTGCTACAAAGAGTTGCGCAAAGGACAGTTGAGAGCCTCTGACCCACATAAGGTCCCCTTGAACGGAAGGGCCCCTAAGAGACGTTTCACATGTAACAGCAGGAAGCTGCCCCCACCGTCATAACGACCACCATATTTTTTGAGCCATTCACATGTGGACAGAAGAGGTGGTCTATTTTAGAAGAAGAAAAAGTAGAGATGTGCTTGAAACGTCCGGCTGGAGACGCTCAATCCAGAAACTGCTTGAGTTGTTTGCCGTCCAACGGCTTGAATATCAAACGCTTCAGCACAATCTGTGTACATGTGAATGGGTTTGCTTTTACATGTGAGGTGTCCCTAATAAGGTGAAATTTAGAGTACGGATGGCTAGGAAAAAATCTCTTCCTAAGGAGTCATTGGTCACGCAGACGGCCCGTCCTACAAGTGTTCGATCCAGTGCACAGCTCTGTAGCCAGATGCAAGCTATTTTTGGTGGCCCGATGGATCTACCGTCTTTTCTTTTTGGTTTGCAACAGTCTCTTGGAATTGGACTCCAAAGTACCCTAGACCGGTAAGTCCAATGTTTTCTGCCTCCACTACAAGATCAAATGCGGGTTATTCATTCCGAGGAGGGTATGACGGCCACATCTATGACTGTATCTATTGAGAGATGGACACAATTGCTACCTGAATTGCTACAATTGCTATACGTCTTGGTTCTAGAATCGGTTGGCCAGGCGTCGAAACTAGTGATGCTTCAGCACAGACATCCAAGTCAGTGTTAAGGCCACAGACGAAGCCTTATGCTGAGACGGGACTTGCCACAGTGTCGGACCAAGTGGAAAAAGATAGACATGTCCACGCAGACGTTGTCTGAGGACTTGTTGCACACAGAAAAATGAGCAGTACCCACCTGACCTTCTGAGACAGGCAGTTCACCAGAGGACAATGTGACGGGCCTAGCAGGTTAGCCCTCCAGGTAACCCGAGATCCCATCAAGGCTTGCACGACTCTAACAAAGTCGTATACATGAGCTGAACAGTGCAATGCAACAAAATTCTTAAGCCAGACTCAAGGTAAAGAATTGAATCTTTATTCCCAACCATGTCCAATATACATATGAGCCCAACTCTCAAAGATACAATATCATACTATATACAAGGACAACGCTTTATGTTCTAAGAATCCACATGTTACGTTGAGAAAGCAATAACAAGGCCTTTCTAAAGGCTCAAAAAGATCTCTCAAGCTTATATCTCAAAGGTCGAGCTGCACATCAATTCTTCAAGCCTCATGTCAATCTGCTTACACCATGAACACGTGGGGTTAGTCATAAAGACTAAGTGGGGGTTTAAAGGCACTAATAAATGCCCAGGATATCAGACACAAGCATCATGCATAGAACAAAACAACCATGAGGACCATCCTCATATAAAATAACTTACTGCAAGAGAGTCCCACTGTGCAAACCCACATATTATCAGTATTCCACATCAAATTTATGCTCAGCAGAGAGATAAAGATTGCATTATGAGAATATAATACCAAAGCATTAAAAATGCATCCATATCAATGACCTCTATAACCAAATCATAAGAACCATGAGATCATAATGAGATAACCATAATATAATTGTGAAAACCATGAGATAACCATAAGCATGTAGTGCAACTCCGGTCTATGAAGGCCACCCGGGCTGATCAGGCCCTGCAGCAAATACGGGCGGAGTAAGCCTCATGTGTACACACCCTCCTAGCCTACGACCAGCACTAGGGGACCACTTCCAAGCCATGTTGTGCAACGAAGCACCCTCACTGGGGTGACAACGCCCGATGTCAAGAACAAGAACAACCGCGAGTCCAAGCCACCGCAAATGGAC
>JAANSK020293667.1:0-10346 GCA_011763485.2 Isoetes engelmannii
GGCAACTGGCAAAATCATAAAGACCGCCTTCAAACAATTTCAATCAGCAATTCTTGAACAATCTTTGGAAGACACAAAATCCACCGAATTAATATGGCAAAACCCCGCTAGCATCCAGGTAAGCCGCTGATCTGCAAGAAAAATAGAGGCAGTGCCGGAAATAGGGAGAGGAGGACGGGTCTTCTCTCCCTTTGCCGCCCTAGCCTCTAGGCGCACGTCGTCCGCCAAGAAACATAAGAAATGGCTCTCCTTCTCTGTTCATATGTGCATGTTGTGTCTCAAATTGATAACTCAGGAGTTCTCTTTGTGAAAAAAGTTGTCACAAAGTTGTCAATGAAAAACATTAATTGTCAAATAAGAAAAGAGGATTCACCTTGAAATGTCGTATGAACCATCTGAGTTATAAGGAATGGGTTATTTTGGAGTGCTTTCGTACGAAAATATGTGTTAGTTTTATTATGTGGTTATTGGAGTGAACTTTGACCACACAAGCCCTTGCCGATAAAAGTGGTTGTTAGAATCAACTAACAGTAAATAGCTCAATTCCTAGAACACATTGGTATTATATATATGTCTAGCAACTAGCAATGACCATTCTGCTTTTATCCCCTTTCCAAACTAATGCATTCCATCTTGATGCTTAGAACTGGATTCGTAGCTTAGAAATTTCATTCACATTGACTTGTATTTACGCATACAATTGTACAAAATTTTGATGGACGTATCGCCCGATCATATACATGCTTGAAGCAAAGAACTGCTTGAGCTTCATTTGCTTGCAACAGACTTTGCCATCATCCCTCCAA
The DNA here is from genome assembly GCA_011763485.2 of Isoetes engelmannii. Taxonomy (NCBI): domain Eukaryota; kingdom Viridiplantae; phylum Streptophyta; class Lycopodiopsida; order Isoetales; family Isoetaceae; genus Isoetes; species Isoetes engelmannii. Next base: position 807 of record JAANSK020293667.1, read on the forward strand.
GAAAAAAAAGAAAGGGATGATTTGGCACCGATTGCTCAAAATGCATTGAACTTTGAGGCTGCTTTAAGAAAACTAAACTCCTTGTCATGCACCAGATACAACAAAGCTATCAGTTTCCTGGTCATCTGCCTTACCAACAAGGTTATCAGCTTCCTGGTCATTTGCAACCAATGTTGCAGTTGTTGGCTCCTCATCTTCAGTTGTTGCATCTGTACTTTTTACAATCGACACCGAGTTCAACTTATCGCCATCTTCTATCCTCATAAGCTTCACGCCCCTGTTGTAACAATCGATAAGTTCGAGCTTCTCAACATCATAAACAGCTAATACATTGCACTTACCTTGCCATTCGGCTTTGAATGGAAATGTCTCTTACTTTTATCCTATTGAAAATTCCACCTTGGCTTGCCAATACAACTTCTTCATCACTCTCATTATCTGAACCCAGAATCATAAATATAGGAGCTAAAATGCAAACCCAGGGGCTGCAAAAAACAACAAAGAATGATGAACAGCAGGCAGGTAGTACATTACCTGAGATTGTCAAACCTACAGCAAACAAAGAAGCAAGGCGGTCTCCTGGTTGGAACTGTAAAAGAAACAGAACTACTTAGCGCGGGAATTGTCAAATCAGCTATTGCAAAGTACTATGCATACCTTGCAACCTATTACGCCAACTTTGTTTAGGTTGTGTCTAGGAACTGAGTCAACAGGAACACGCTTGCCATATCCATTTTCTGTGACAAAAAGAAGCCAAGGCGCTGTGCTTTCTTCACTTCTGGAACAGAAATACATAATTAGTTGTTTGAAACGAAATACATATGTAAAGGACATCACTAACCTACTTTCTTTCTCTTAAACTGCTTCCTGGAATGATATCCATGGCAGCAAGCTTATCACCATCTTTCAATTTCATGGCTTTGACTCCTTTTGCTGTTCTCCCAACCGACCGGAACTGTGTTACCACATGTACGTAAGGAATATATCTCAGATATATCTTTGGTCTCGAAACAGGTCAAGTCGAACAATTACCCTTTTGTTGCCACAAGAAATTTGTACAACATTTCCTTGTTGAGCCGCAATAGTTACCATGTCTTGCTCAGCGGCTTGACGGACCCACTTTAACTCATCACCAGGCACCTGCCAAGAATTGCAGAAGCAGATGTTTAGACAAAGATAGAAATGGGAGACAAGACCAAACAGAACCAAGTCAATGTTTGCCACAAACCAGCTGAATGGCAACTATCCCTTGTGACCGGATGGATGAGAATGACGCTAAAGAAGTCCTCTTTATGAATCCATTTGCTGTCAGCATTATCAGGTGCTCATCCTCTTTGAACACACTTACCGGCATTATGGATGTGATTCTCTCCCCAGGAGGAATTGGTAACATCTGCAAAGCATTAACTCAGTAAGAAGTTTGCTTTCCCTTGAAGGTCTTTCCAAAATGTTACCTGGATTACTGGATTTCCTGTGGCAGTCCTGGAACATTGAGGTATTCGAAATGCTCGTATGGAGTACACTATTCCCCGTTCACTGGACAGAAAATTAAGTAGCTCAAGAGAGAATACAGAAAGAGGAGAGAATACAGAAAAGAGAACAGTATGATCATAAGCAGATAAATCTCTCCTTTTCTTGAGTCGTACCTGAAGAAAAGTAGATGGTCATGGGTGTTGCATGCAACTGATGAAGATATAGCATCATTTGTCCTCATTTTCCCCCCTGATTTTCCTGTTGTTCCTCTCCTTTGTGCCGCAAAAATATCTGGTTGCATCCGTTTAATATAACCCCTTTCACTTAAAACCTAAGATGAACAGTCAAGGTTAACAAGAGAAAACGAGACTTCAGGACGCAATGTACATAATTAAGCTACCTTCCAAATAAGATTTCAACCTGAACAGACCACAAATGACAAGGGGATATAGTTTTTCAAAGGATTCTTTATATTTATTTTATTAAGGGTTGCTAAACTTGATTTGCAATGTTCAAGCAGAGATGGTACTCAGCATCTTTCCCGCCAACAGTTGTCTAGGTCTAACCAGAGGCCAAAACAGCCTGTTACAGATTTTAAAGCGAGCAGCAACATGCATCCAGGAAGACAAGGTAGTGAAATACATACAACTAGAGTTTCCTCATTAGCTATAACATCCATGTCATTTATTTCTCCATCCCCTCCTTCTAATTCAGTACGCCGGGGAGTCCCAAATTGCGCCTTGAGTGCTAATGCTTCTTTCTCCACAATCTATATACGGCAGGCAGTACAATCAGCAAAAGTGGCATGTTGGACCCATATTGGATCCAGCAATTACCACAATCAATATATTATACCTGTAAAATGCGCTGTTTACTTTGCAAAACATTCTTGAAGTCGTCAATTTGAGCAATAAGCACCTTATGCTCATCAGTGAGTTTATCCTTCTGCAACATCATTGTGAAACTATAAATGGCACATAGTTAAAAATGCAAAGACTCAATGATGCAAATCTATGACATGTCTACGTGTGATAGTAAAGTTTCCGCACACCTGAGCAGTGTCCTGCTCAGAGAATCTTACCTCAAGGTTGGTTAATCTGCGTAGAGGCATGGCTAGCAAACCTTCAGCTTGTGCATGAGACAGCTTAAACTCTGCAATAGATACCCAATTGCAATGAGAAATTTATTACACTCTCGTATTTGTTCTTGGTAGGAGTAAAGCTAAAGGGCGTTATATACTATTCATAGCCCACCTTCTTGTAGTGTCACAGCTGCAGCCGCAGCATCTCTTGCTCCCTTTATGATGTGGACAATGTGGTCTAAGTTTTCCAGACCTATGAGCAGACCCTGAGTTTAGCATTGAGTTGTACATAAGAGTATTAGTGGCCTTAAGAAAAGAAGATAATATCAAGAAATGTCTATAGATATGGCAGATCAAAACAATCTCAAGAGTGAAGATCTCATCAAACATAAAAATATCTCTATCTATATCCCACAATTTCATTCTCTATGTTGTTAGCTTTCACTTCAGCTCTATATATCTTCAATCCTAGATTATGGTCAGTGTTGAAGCATTGGCAGAGTGGGATAGACATATTAAAGTAAACCAGTAAAGACAACGAATTAAGAATAAAATAAATGGTAACATAATAAGATGAAGACTCCAAAAGTTACCTGGACTAGATGATCTCTCTCTTCTGCCCGTTTAAGCTCAAACAATGCCCGTCGTTCAATTACCGAACACCTGAAGTCGAGGAAGTACTGCAGCATTCATTTAAAATTAGTTTTCTATTACTTAATCAAGGCCAGTTATGGCCACCTAATCATAATATAACAGACTGCCCAGAACGATCTTTATCATTATGTATGTGCAGGAAAAATGGCTGGACATTGGCATCCACAAAATAAAGATGCAAGATGACTACCCTGGTTGCTATCCATAAGTCTCTTACCAGCTGCTGTGATGAGATGCCCTACAAGCCACTAAAAATAAAGTACACTTTCAGTGTGACAAGGACAATACAGTGGTTCTCCAGTGGTTGATACCCAAAACATCCAAAAGTACATGCGGTCTAGGCTATATGTCCAGATATTGCAAGATCAATGTTTGACACAACGAAAGAGCATTACATTGTCTCTTTCAAACATGAATCTTATTCTCCCACTGTAGAAATCACTAAATACCTGCAGGAATTCTCTGATGCCAAGAACCTTAGGTTCGTTGTTTACAATCCTGCAACAAGTAGTCGTATTATTTTTAGTCATCACACATTTGAATAAGCATGCAATTATAACATACAAACAGGCCATTTATCTAGGCACGCATAAGAAACTTATGTTTAATACCTATGTAGATACATGCAGAAAACTTATAAACCTTCTACCTTCACATAGTCTGCCTTATGTGAACCACTCACCCAACCATGTTACAACTGAAACGCGACTGGAGGATTGTGTGTTTATAGAGGTTGTTGAGGACAATATGTGGTTCCATTCCCCGTTTAACCTGCAAATATGGTTGGAGCTAAGTAAGGACATCCAGCCAGTGCCAAACAACAGCAGACCTATGCGGAAAAATCGTGGACGCTTTACAGGGGAAGTTTATGAAGAGCTGTAGTTCAATTAACAGATTAGGAACCCAGAAAGCATTAGAAGACAACAAACAAATCATGTGATTCTAAAAGAACATTGTTTAGTACCTCAATCACCACCCGCATGCCAGTGCGGTCGCTCTCATCACGAACGTCACTTACACCCTCCAGTGTCTACAAAAGTGACCATGTTATTGAAGCAATAGACGCATATTTATGCATGAGCAATGGACCAAAAGTTATTGGGCAAAGTTTGGCCAGCCAGATAGGAAGCTGGATTATTGGGACACAGATACAAAGAAAGAAAGCATTAAGTCATAAGTTGCTTACTTTATTATTTACAAGGTCTGCAATCTTTGCTACAAATGCTGCTTTATTGGTGTTATAAGGAACCTGCATGTAGATTATATCAGTTAGTTGGGGTCTTCTCTTTAAATGAGAGACTGCAGTATTATAATTTCACAAAAATATCTACTTCGTCCCAGGGGAAGATTCTCCACAACGAACCTCAGTAATAACAATAATTGGGCGCTTATTGTTGTTGTCCATCTCAATTGCAGCTTTACCTCTTACTATCAATTGTCCACGACCTGTTCTATACGCTTGCAATATCCTTTATCAACAAACCAAAGTAAGTAAAATTGTGAGCAATTTTACAATGTAAGGTAAAAGATGAGGCCATGCAATGGTGCACTGATGGTTAACAAATATAGCATACCCATAAGTACCCAAAATTTGGCCTCCAGTTGGGAAATCCGGTCCTGGAAGATGCTCCATCAATTCTTGTACCTGGAATTGGACACATTACACTATCGCTTGAAAATAATTGTACAAGGTTCTACTGTGAGAAGCTGTCTATGTTGAGAAAATCAAACAACTTTAAATGATAATTTCTCATGCTTAGGATGCTAAAAAAAAGACCGCACAAGGTTCTACTATCAGAAGCAGTCCATGTTGAGAAAATCAAACATCTTTAAATGATAATTTATCGTGTTTGACGTGTTAAAAAAAAGAAACCATCCAAGGTTCTACTGTCAGAAGCAGTCCATGTTGAGAAAATAAAAAAACTTTAAGTGATAATTTATCATGTTATGATGTTAAAAAAGGGGTCAAATGAGGTAAATAGGGCATACAAGAACGTAAGAAATAGGCCAAAATGAACTGCGTCTGATGTACAAGGTTAAAGATGGGCATACCGTTGCATTTGGGTTTTTGATCAGGGCACAAAGAGCATCCACGACTTCACCAAGATTGTGCGGAGGAATATTTGTTGCCATACCCACCTGATAGTGCATAGCCCAGTAACAATGTTATGCCTAAATACAAACTATGATCTCATATATGTAGTAATCAGTAGATTATGTCTTACGGCAATTCCAGAGGCGCCATTAATGAGCACGTTGGGAAGCCTTGAGGGCAAAACTAAAGGTTCTGTTTGTGATCCATCAAAATTTGGCACAAAATCAACCTGCAACCCAAAAGAACCGAATATCAACAAATTAAGTTGCGAGAAAAAGTAGGCATTATATTTACTGAATCAACATAAGACGCTCGATTTATTTCTAATAAGAAATTTAGTACATTTTGTACTCGTTTGTTTGTCCATATAAGCCATGATTTGATACACCCATAGGAAGTATTTTGCTAGAAAGGTTTTATAGAATGTTCAGATGCAAAAGTAACCCAATGCATTGCCACCTTAAGCTTGTCTCCTCCTTTTGACTTAACTGCATCATAACTTTCCCCAGATAAATGAGTTGGTTGTACGTAATTTAGATTTCTCTATGTGGCCGATGGATGGCAAAATCCAAATGATCCCTACATGGAGATGCAGTCTTATAAAAATTCTCAACATCAAATTACTTGAACAATGTAAAGGGTGTGTGAAAAGTTTAGAGACTTCTCACGTCAGCTTGATAGTCTGATGGACTGAGCAAACACCGAGGATTAACAATTCATAAAGGTTTCCCAAAGTGGGATGAAGAGCATTTTATTTTCACAACTGCAGTGTTACCGCAACTTATGAGGATGAGAAATACATGAACACCATAGAATCCAGAAAATGACTCGGCATTGGAGACCATTGCTGAAAAGGCAAGCTCAGATAGATTCTCATTCTTAACAGCCAATATCCACGTATCCTTCTTTATTACTGACGAGGAACATGGCAAAAGGTGCATGTTTCTCAGATAGTGTGATCCCCTGCAGGCATGAATGCTTTCTTTCGTTCTTTCAACATTGAATTATCCAAGGAGCCAAAAAGATTTTAATTAATAAGAGATTAAAAACATGTAACAACCACAGGCGATGAGAACAGAAACTTACAGTGTTTAATTCCAAATCAGTTAGAAGCATAGCCTCTGCAAGTGACTGTAGTTAAAGTTGCTAATTAGCTTTATTCAGAAAAAATTCAATCCACATCTTCCTGTGGTGTACCTCAAGCCTGCATTCAGTATAACGCATTGCTGCTGCAGGATCCCCATCAATTGAGCCAAAGTTTCCATGGCCAGCAACAAGAGGTGATCTTAGTGAAAACCCCTGCCGTAGCAATTACATTAGATTTCCCAAAAGTTTGCTCATGTTATTCTGGATGATAGGTATAATATGAGTACTGTGCCTACTTACTTGAGCTAGCCGAACCATTGCATCATATACCGCATTGTCACCATGAGGATGATATTTACCCAGAACCTAGAGGATGAATCAACATGTAAACAGAAAAAGTGTATAGATTGAAATAACAAGACAATATTACCTCGCCAACAACACGTGCACATTTTTTGAAAGGCTTCCTTGACGAAAGGCCTAACTCATGCATGGCAAACCTGCAATTTGAAGGAGAAAACTAATCACCAAAGGTACAAACTTTAAAGACAATTGGCTTGAGAAACATATAATGCATCACTTCTAGACATTTTAGAAGTATCCACACAAATTTCCTACAAAACCAAAGAAAAAAAATATACTAGGGCTTTCCCTTACTTTACCTAAGAACGTGGTTGGCAAATTACTGTAGTCTCAAAATAGACAAAATTAAAAAACTACATTTATCAAAATTCGACATAATTTGTATTGGTAACATGTATGTTTCACTTGTTATAATTTCTCAACCCTGATTATGATTGCAAATTATCTGGACGTCAAAGGCATACTAAATACTAGAATGCCCGATGACTAGATCTTTATCATAATTTAAAGCTTAGCTTCAACATGGCTTCAAATCATGTAAGGCAAATTGCACAAACAATAGAAGACATCTTTGGCAATTGACAAGGTTGGAGGAGACAGGCAATCCAATTTCTACTTGGGTACTTAACTCCCTCATAATCTGATGCTTGGGAACTGTATATTCTTCCAAATCCTTTTTTTATAATAGATTTTTTATTCTGTAACACCAATCCTTAAGTCTCGAGGTCAATCACTTGCATTGCTTTCCCTCTTGCAAACAATGAACCACATGATTTTCCCACGTTGGTAATGTAGGCCATGTGATATAATAAAATCATTGGAGTTTACCTTACGCTTACATTAAAGAGCAACCAGACTTCGGATATAAAAATTTGTTAGAGTTTTTCTGTATAGTTATAATGACAAATTGACAATGCATGTTTCATGTTTAAGGTCTACAGAAAGGTATAACATAAGACAACTTACAATATTCTACGATGAACAGGTTTTAGTCCATCTCTGACATCAGGAAGAGCACGACCAACAATGACGGACATTGCATATGCCAAATAAGCCTCCGAAGCCTCACGATGAACTTCCACCTGAACAATTCTTTGATCTTGAAATTGCTCCTGTGTACTCACTGCCGATGTCCCATTTCCATCTCCAGAAACCGTTTCACCTTTTTTATCGGCATTCCATTGAGAAGAGGCAATGACCAAGTTCCTGCGACTAATAATCCCTCCATTTTTGCAGATTTCGGGAAATTTTGAAGACCCATGAGATGGTAGAACCTGCAACTTCGAAGAGCTGCTTCTCAAGACAAGAGGAGGGGATCTTGGCAATGGTTGCAGGGAAGAGTAACGTAGATGAGAAGACCCAATGGGCGCCGGAAGCAGCATTTTCTTTCTGTTCTTTGTGCAATGAACATTCAAAAGTCTTGTGCAGAGATTTAGGACTTGGCGTTGATGAGACAAGCTCCAGCTGCAGCTTTCCATTCTTAAACCCAAACTTAAACCCCTTGCCCGACAAATATCAGCCTCACGGAGAATTTGAATTGGGTGTATTTTCGATTGGATAAAGTATGCAACAAATCCTTGCTATATAATGGGGTTTTGGAAATATTCGAGCATATTCCTGCCACTTTGTGACTATGCGACCTGTTTGGGTTTTCAGGCTTGTTTGTGTGTTGGGGTGTGGAATATCAGGGCAAACCTTCTTGGCTCTGGTGTTGTATTCAAGGCATCTTTTGTGTAGGTCAAACAAGATAGACCTTCCTCCAGTTGAACCCGAACGGTTGTGTCTTCTCGCAGAACATCAGGTAAGAAAAACTTTTCCCTTTTCAAAAATTGACATGCTAAAAGTTAGCTTAAATTCTTGTATTCGATTTGTGTTTATTATAGTTCAAGCGAAGCAGGCAAAAGAATTGGGTTTTTGATGTGTAGTGGAGGATATGAACTATCAGATGGCCAAGGTCCAGATGAGGATGAGCTGAAATCTCGTTCTCAATCTAAAAATAAGCTGACCTTGGTTGTCATATTTTGTTTGGTTCTTATGTCTATTGAGATTATTGGAGGAACCCTAGCCAATCTTCTTGTTCTTACTAACGTTGCACATTTACTTTCTAATGTTGCTGGTTCTGCCACTCTCTGGAAACTTTAAAACCATGAAATCCAAGATAGCTTTCACGTCATAAACATTGCACGAGACATCCCTAATGACTCCCATAGGTTGAACCTTCATTTGATTGAATGCTTTGAGCAGCATAGTTGTTGGTTCCATTTTCAATCCAAGTTGAAGCATGATATGATAAGGCATTACATTCACTCCACTGCCGATATCTATGGTGGCTGCTTTGACTAAATATCCATTGATCTTTACATCACAAAGAAATGGCCCTGGAACCTTGGATTGACGGGCTGGTGGCTCTGTTATACTCTTTGTTGCTATCACTTGATAGAATTTGTTGGACTGAAATTTCTGATTTTATTCTTCCTCCTAACTCTTGCAAGAAGAAGGGAGAATAATGCATCAATTGCTCAAGAGTAAGCATGATTTTAGTAGCCAAAACTTGGCTGATCACATCATCATGATTCTGAATTTCCTACTCCACCATTGGAGGTGTCAATATGGGTTGAATGTCTTCCATGGGCTGAAACTGTTCAGAGGGTAGCATATTAAATTGCACCTTCTTAGGTGTTGATACCTTTAAAGCTTGTCCTTCAAAGCAGTTGGCAAAGATCTCTTAGTCTTCTCTACTATTGGCACTACTCTTGGTTCTTGGGCCACTTTTTGTGCTCTTGTAACT
>JAANSK020293678.1:0-10346 GCA_011763485.2 Isoetes engelmannii
GGGCGGTGGTTAAGGTGGCGTGGTGGAAGTGTCTCCGCCCCCGGGAGGATGGAGGTTTGGCCATCTTGGATTTGGCACTGCACAACAAGGTGTTGGTCTCCAAGTTCGAATGAAGTGTTCTGCAGGATGGAGCAGCCTCTCCTGGGGCGGTGCTGTTGTTGCAGTCCCTTCGCCACTGCGTGGCATTTGATAAGCAATTTGTCGCTGTGGAGTTGCCATGGGCATTGCTGTATGGGCAGCCTTTCCCGCATGCATCTCCCTTCCTCATCGGGGTGTTGCGGGCCTGGGAGCACGTGCGGGTGTTGTTCCAGTTGGATTGTGTCTCAGTGTATCATCACTCCGCGCCCTTCTTATGGGTTCCTTTGCCTCCGGCACATCTGCCTTTGGCCGCCACTACACACGCCCGGACGGAGGCCCGTTGGAGGCGGGCTGGGGTGCTCACCCTGGAGGACTGGTATCGGGGGGGCCAGGTGGCGTCATGGGAGTTCTTCCATGCTCGATTTCGTCTGAGGGCCAGTGATCAGCTTATTTGGGAACAGGTGGCCCGTAGCATTCCGCTGCACATACTTGAACTGCTTCAGGGTGATGTGGTAATGCGGGTTTGGAAGGTCCATCCTGATGTTGATGATGCGTGTTTTGTGAGGTCTTCTTACCGCACATTGGTTATTCATGACACTTTGCCTCCCTCTGGGCAAGTGGTCTCTGCAGCTTCCGGGCCCCCGTTGGCGTTCTGTATGGGTGTGGATGTGGAGTACCCTTCCCCCTCCGAAGGTTCGGGTTCTCCTGTGGCAGGTAGTCCACCGTTGTATCAGGGTGAATGCCCTGGTGAGCAGGTTTAGGCCAGGAGTGAGTCCTTTGTGCCCTTGTTGCGGTCTTCATCCTGAGACAGTGGAGCATTGTCTGATCCTCTGCCCTCACCTGCAGGCAGCCTGGGACTGGGTTAGGGCTCGGTTCCGGATTCGGTTGACCAGCCAGCAGCTGTTGCTGCATCTGTATCCAGGTGCTTGGTCTGTGCTGAGGAAGCAAGCCCTGCACCTATGTGTGGCTTGGCTAGTGTGGCTCATTTGAAAATGGCGGCGGGTGTGAGTTTTTCAGGGGATCCAGCAGCCTTCGGCCTCCCTTATCGCCCGTCTTAGGTACAAAATGTATCAGAGCTTCCTGGTGTATCCGGGATTGGCGGAGCGGAAGTTTGCCATTTGGCGAGACTTCCTGGGGATCGTGGATGCTGATGGACGCTTCGTTCAGGAGTAGCTTGTGATGATGTCGGAGTGGTGGGGTATTGCTGCCTCTTCGGGCAGCTCACTTTCGTCCTCACTCACTTTGTATCATTGTGCTTCTTTTAATTTAATGCGATAAGTTCTTCAAAAATAAAAAAAAACCTTACCATGTGACCAACATAGAGGAGAGGGCGACACAAGTAATATAGGTTAACAAGACTAATCAGCAAAGTTGTGGCATTTTCTCAACCTCTCAAATACCTGCAATAAAAACAAATGGAATTGGAGGATGCAGAGCTGGTTGTGACCTTGAAGCTTATGCTGGCCAAACTCTAATAAAATTTTACAAGACACTGATGATTTTAGTATAGGTGGGAATCTCTCATTGTGAAGCTGTGATATGCCAATTAGAGACTTCCAACGTTTATCTTAAAGTTAATTGAATTCTTAAAAAAGTAAACAAACGTGTCTCTGCCTTGTAAAGTCCATGATTTATGTCGTTTTGTAACAGCCGCAACCATGGATGGGAAAGAGAATAATGCAACTGTAACAGTTTTGTCTTTTTCACTTCCACAGCAAATGTGTGAATGTTTCTGACATAATATTGATACCTTAATTCCTCCACTAGTGCATGATCTGAAGAGGAATAATAGTGGTTCACATAAGTGGAAACAAGTCTGTAAAATGGCTCAATCACTAATACTAATAGTGTAGAAAAGAAACGAAGAAAGAGCATATGCAAGGGACATTATTAAGGATATACTAGGCCCTAAGCATATGCAAGAATCATATTTAGGATATACGTTATAGAAAGATATCATACGGTCGCATGCATTTTAAAAGTCTATAATGACATAAAGAATATCTATAACACTTTTAGATTAGTTGAATGATATAAATCTTTGAGGTGTGAAACATGATCCCTTTCCTACCCATCATTCTTGTAATGTGCAATCACCGTTTTTTTTTTTTTTTGCCTATGGTACCCAAGGTCACTTCACAAAGGAGGTTTTGCAAACAATAAATACTACAATGCCACATCATTTACATTTGATTAATTATACTCTATAATTCGCACTAGGAACTAAACGTATTAGTTGGAGAGCCATCTTGCATGCACTTATCTAATGCTATGGATGCATATATAGAACATATAGGCCATTAGGTTGTACTTGCAAGTAGATCCGCCATATGTGCATGCAATTGACTTACTTGGTTAAAGCGTTGTAAGATATTGACTAACTTTAGTAGGAGTTAAAGTCTATTGTACCGAGTCATTTTAAAATCATAGATGCTCCTGTGTCATAATGTGTCATAATGGAAGACATAATATTCACACGAGATGCATTCTGGACTACCCAGGTCACAAGATGATGATAAAAATTCATTCAATTGGATTCGATTTTCAACAAAACTTGCTAACTAGTCAAGTCAATCTTGGTCATGCTTTGCAACCACAAATGAGTAGGTATTAGAGAGACCTGTATGTCAAGGACTTGGATTGAAATAAAATGAATGCTTTTTATTACCCGTTGAGGTTGAGAGGCCTATCAGACCCAAATATAGAAAGTTAGCATAATAAGCCTAGTATTAAACAGGATAAACTTCCCCTGCCCAAAGGGTTTTCAAGAAAAAACCTTAACAATAATAATCACTACATTGAAGTTTTTTAGCATTATGTTATAGATGCTAGAGTGTTTATAAGATGCTTGCCTCTTTATTTCAATTCTAAGCTATTGTTTCTTGTGCAAGAGGTCGGCTTCTTCCTAGGCAAGTTTGCTAAAGATGTCCTTATATACCAACATGCAACATTGACTTGCTTCTTATAATATGGTACATAACCTTTCTAGACCATTCACATAAAGCTTACATATGAAGAAGCATGTAGGTAGTATCTGAAGTACTTGAGACCTCAATTATTTATGGTACGCAAGAAAAATCCATCTCGAGCGCCAACCTTGGGGTCATTCTGCTCAGTAGTCAATTGAGTGTTTTGATAAATGTGTATGCTCATAACAGACGTTGTCAACATGGTGCTGGTCTAGGACTAGTGTGTTACCACTGCAGCAAAGGCCTAGACGCAGACAAAAGCAGTTGGGAATCTGAAGTGATGCAAAATTTCGAGAGTGAACAATAGTTATGTCTTTTACATGGTTGTTAACTTACATAGATTGATGAAGGTCAATCCTTTGCCTAGTGCACTAATGGTTGAACAGGAGATGGTAGAGCTGGCATGATAGAGAATATCTTAATGATTATGCAACTGCTTCACTAGCAGACTGTTGTTGATTGAATCTCCTAGTTAGCTCTGTGTCTGATCAAAATCACAACTTTTATGTAAGGATGTGGCTAGTTTTCACAGACCAACCACAACTTTTTTTTCAAGTATTTGGAGATTGATAAGTTCAAAATTGACTATAATCAGGTCTAGTCTTGGGCTTTCTCACCTCGCAGGGGCATGTCTGGGCTTTGTTTGCAGTGAAGTCGCCTGCAGAAGAGTGGGAGAGAGCACCGAGAGAATCAAGGCTATAGAAGCTAGAAGACTATTGAGTTTACCATATTAAGAATTAGGTCCACTGTGTGCAGACACAGACTTAGGTGCAGACACAGAAACTGCAGCAAATCCATTTCTTCCTTGTCGGTGCATTCTCAACAATGTTGCTGCTGCATATGAAGGAATATATTGGGCTCAATTATAGGGCCATAGAGTGATGTATCGTAAAAACTTAATTTTGCAAAAGCATGTGATAGTGTTGATAGGGATTTTTGAAGAAATATCTTCTTGCTCTTGGATTTGGAAAGCCACTTACAAGAGACATTATGAAGCTTTTCACTTCAGTCAGATCTATTGTACCTTTTTAGGGCGAGCCTTCTGATATTTTTATAGTGATAGAGGCATTCAGTAAGGTAGTCTCTTAGCATTTCTATTTTTTACAATTATGGTAGAAGTAACATCCCATTGTTTTTCTGTATCTACCCAAAGGGCATCATCAAAGGTTTTTCAATGGTGAATACATCCTCCTTAGCATCAGGAGTTCTTGTGGACTGATATAAGTGCACTGCTTTGTGGATGTTAGCCAGACATGTCCCTCCTTGGATTTTGGATCATCCTTGAAAGGTGCTTCTGGATGGCAAGACCACAAAGTTACTCGGTATCCTGGGTTCACATCTCAAATGGTTAGAATGAAATCATTAGAGGGTTGCAGAAGCACTTGTTTTGGTAGGATGCAGAGTGGCATGATCCTGACCATAGATGTGGGTATATATATAGGATAGCCTCACTCTCCTCAAGGTATTCCGGTTCAATGCCAGTTCTGAGCTTTCTGTGCATGTGCTCTGTTCTGTGTTCCTGTCCGCTTTCGGATCATTGTATTCTCCACAGTATAACAGATTCTTTGCCAATTTTGGCGTATGTGCTTATGTATTTTGTATGTATTTTTCTTGTTTTTCGAGTAGCTTCATGACACTCTATAGCTAAAGGTGTTTATACAAATACTCATGTTTATATGCCATCTGCTGCATTAGCCCTCAATGTAAGATGAAGAAAATTGTTTGTACTATTAGGAACTTTATTTGAGGTAGAAATGAGGAAGGGGCTATGGTCAAGGTTGCTTAAAGAAAGAGCATTTAATCTAAGGTAGATGGTGACTTTGGGATGGACTTTCACCACCAAAGTAAGGTTATGATCTCAAAGGTTATTTGTAGGCTTCTTTTTAGTAAGGATGATTCTCCTGGTTTGAAGTTGTTGATGCATTCAATCCAACACTCTCTTCCATTTCATAAAGCTACCATAAAGCCTCTCCTTCCTTGGGCTTTGCTTTATCATCTGCATCCATATCCTAATGCTTCCCCCTTTCTAAAATGGTTGTTTGCTTCTTAAAGCATTGTCAGATCCCTTTTTCATATCAACCCCAAGGCTTGTCTTCAACTGTCTATTCATTTCCTCTCCAAGACACTTCTAACAATGTATATCTGATGTTGGCGTGCATCCAAAGACACAATGATGATGAATAGCAATTGGTATAAGCATTAATGCAGTTTGGTATGAGTCTGACCATCTCATATCACGAGAAGCATTTAGAACAAATTCTTGTTGTATCGGTGGAATAGAGCAATTTGGACTCATATTACTGCATTATTGCCACCTATTCTCGTCTGCAAATTGAAGTAGTTGTATACAGGGTATCAAGCTAGACCACTTCATCTCTTCTATGTTTAAATTGCTTATGATTATAAAATCTTGTCTCCATCTAATAGGTGGCATCTTCAAGTCCCTCAGTCCCAGTGGAAAAGTATTTGGACATGTGTTTGAAATACGTTGCTCCATCCCCAGGTGGCAACTACGTGATCGCAAGTAATTTATAGATGTCTCAAATCAACAGGTTGGTCCATAAAATTGATCATTGGATTTTAGAGCTACGTCCTTCAAGTAAGCAAGGGGTTGACAGTATTGAGCATTGCTTCTTCTATATGTGACTTCAGTTACCATGGTCTTGGTTGTTAATCCTTTTTGGACCATCTGTATGCTATTAATTTTGTGGGAGGAAACGTGGTCAACTATTTGACTATCTCTATTGAGCGATGGACATAATTACTGCAATTGCTACAGGATTTTGTGCCCAATTCAGTGTGCCAGGGTGTAGATGCTTCAGTACAGATGTCAGAGTCTAAATTGCCTGAGGAGGCACCATCCGTTTCCATCACCACGCAGACCGATGATTTATAGCGTGGGAAGATACATACCATCTCCACTTCTACACAGATTGAGGACTTTCTATATGCGCACACACATGAAGCACCCACCAGACCTTCTCCATCAGCAGGTGAGCCACACTCACCAACCTTGAACCCGTGCATCATCATCAGCCTCCTAGAGGTGGATGATTGCTCTGCTATTGAGGAGGCGCCCCGCTTCTTTACTGAAGAAATGCATATCTAGGCAGATGGCAATGCATTAGTCAGTCGGTTTGGAGCAGCACGACCTGACCGCTCTTGTCGCCTTTTAGTTCAGTTTGAAGATGCTATTCCCGCCTGCGCGGCATGGTAATCATTTGAAGGGGACAACCTTCTCCGTGGAAGAGGATCTCACCCCCACCAAGCTCTGTAGATGCAAAGAGGAACTTTGTCAGGTTTGTGAAGCTCGTTTGCAATGTAAATGGGCCTTGTATCGAGGCGGCAGTGCTATTATTCGGAATCAGTGACCTCTCGATTTTTGGACTGTGTGGGCCTAGTCCTGTTCTCCTGCATTCATTTCTGTTGATAAATTTTATTTTCATTTTGTTGTTGTTTCTATAATGTGGCTTCGTCCCTCAGTTCCCCAGTTTGTATTGTTTTGGCTTTGGCCCTTTGTTTTGTACTGTCCATGTCTGATGGGATGCTGCCTTTGTGGCATGACGTTAAAATATCTATCTATCTACCTACCTAACTACCTAGCAAATTTTGCTTGTTGTATACCTTGAGGCAAGGCCCAAACTGCACAAATGGGCTTTTCATCTTGCTTCTAGTTGGCTTTTGTAGTCAGTCTGGTCTTTAAAGGCATAGACATTCTAGATGAGCTTCTTCAGTAGACACATGATAAAATTCTTATGGCTTATAACTGTTATTCTCTTGATCAAGAGAAGACGTTTTTGAGTTGGTAAGTCTACTTTCAGTTTCACGCGTACAAATAGACAGGTGGTTGTGCTCAATTGGATCAGTTTGTCCACTGGGGGTGTGGTCTTGTTTCTACATTTTATTTCGTTACACTTTCTTTTATTGATGAATTAAGTTTGAAAAAAAAAAGAAAAAAAGAAAAAAAAATAACCAAAATTTCTAAAAGTTAAATAAGTTTGACAGAAATATGTAAAAAATTATAACTAAAAAATAAAAATGTGGAAGAAATAAACTATATAAAAAAGAGAAAACAATATAGAAAACATAAATATGGACATTTATGATTATGCAATCTTTTGATAAGCTTACTGCCATTAAGGGATTTCCCTTCAAACCCCTTCAAAGTGGGGTTTTAAATGTTGTAATAGGCATATCATCATCATGACGTGTGCAAGTCTCATCATGTGTAGTGTGTGTTGAGAATGACGTGGATGAGTGCAAGTCTCATCATGTGTGGTGTGTGTTTGAGAATGTGTCATCTAATCGTCATAGGTCCCAGAAGGGATGTTGCCAAAAGGGTATGACGTTAAACTACTAAATTAAATCAAATTAAATTATAATATAATATATATTGAATCCCATACATTTGTGTTTCTACAGATGATAAAATTCAATCAAATGCTTTCTTAAGGCATCAAATGCACGGGAACCAAGTTAAGAATAGAATAGAATAGAATAGAATAGAATAGAATAGAATAGAATAAAAATTTTATCGTCCGTGAAGGCCGACAAACAACAAGCGTATTACGGCCCGGGTGAAAAAACCCACTTGGGAAAAAACCGTGGGAGCAATGCGCTTGCTGGTATACAAAACAAAGGGGTGTCACCCCCCCAGCTAAGTAATCAAAGTGGAGATCGTCACAAGGAAGTGGGACAGAGCCGATGGCATTCGTCAAGGACCTCTTAAAGATATGATCCAAGAGTCCCTACCGCTTTAGTATTGAGCAGGAGATGGAGTGCATGTCTAGGTATCACTAACTGCGAATACTGTGCTGTAATCTCTTCATAAGAGGGGCAGGTTTGCAGAGCATGGCACTCGTCCTCAAGGACCCCCTGGTGGCAGCACTGACAAGTCCTGTCCTCCCGCGCTTCCCTTGCCCAGCGCCCAGTTTCAATGCGGAGGTGGTGTCCTCCCGTTCGGATGGAGGCGATCAGCCTATGCTTTTTCATGGAGAGGGGGATGAGCAGGTACTGCTGGGGCCACCGCTTGAGCGTGGGATTCACTTGTTCTCTATAATGTCCGAGCTTGACCTCTGCCAGGGCCTCACCATCCCAGAGCTTGCCATGGAAGCAGGTGTCGAGGTAGGCTTTGAGCTCGTCGTGGTCCTTCTTCGTGCGGACTCGTATACACCTGTGTGTCTGGACCTGCCATTGGGACAGCCACTGTGCCTGCTTGTCTTTCCAGTAGGTTTTGAGGCACTGTAGGCCCATCGCGACCGCCAAGGCTGCTCTTGGAAGCCGGTCTTCATCCATCCAGGCTACCTTTTGGTAATATAGCAGGTTGCGACACATGGCTGCTCTCTGGAAGGGAAATAAACATGTCTCCTGGAGCAGGATCTGATATGGCACTGTATGCTTTACCCCGAGGGCGTGCGCTAGAAAAGCTTTCTGCACCCGTTCGAGATCTCCCCAGGTGGTGGCAAAAATGACCGGGCCCCAAACTTCTACGCCATACAGGAGAACTGGCTCTACCAGAGCCCTAAAAAGGCGTGCATGGTGCTCCCAGGCGTACAATTCGGCTTGGTAACTGTTGTTCTGCATGGCGTGCAAGAGCCGACTGCCACCTGCAGTCGGATACAGCTATCCCAGTGCATGGTGGTAGAGAAATCTATACCCAAGTACTTATATATGGCAGCGACCTCTACTGGTTCTCCCTGATATGTGAATGAGAGTGTCCTCGGGTGCCGAGAAGACGAGATCAAAAGGACCTTGGTCTTTGCGAGGTTAACTCGCATGCTGGTGCGCCGACAGAAAGTGGCCAGCGCATCTAGGTGACGTTGCATGTCCTCTGTAGTGTGGGCTAGGAGGTCAACGTCGTCGGCGTAGATCAGTTGCTATGGTACACTAGCGGGATGCCTCCCCCTCCGTGTTGCGTCATCCATGGCTCCAACTGGTCAATGTAGAGGCCGAACAAGGTCGGCAAGAGGGGGCACCCTTGGCGGACTCTGATATTGCTATTCACCGACTGCCCTGTTGGTGTCAGGTGGTTGGAGCATGTCTGGTACAGCCTATAGACCGTATTCTGCAAGTCCAGTGGCGTGTCGAGCCCTTGCAGTCTAGCCCACAGCTTGTCGCGGGGCACCGTGTCGAAAGCCTTTGCGAAGTCCACAAAGCAACAGTAGAGGTCCTGGCGGCGGTTCCTGTTGTTCTCTATGATGGCTCGCAGTGCGAACAAATGATCAATGGTGGAATGCCCAGGCTGGAAGCCCTGGGTGAGAGCCCGAACCCCCGAGTCCTTTGCCATATGGTGGTGCGTTGCTCAATATTAGTAGCCAGGAGCTTCGCAAAAAGTGAGCTGACCATTAGGGTGCGATAGTTGGCTGGACAATCGGGGTCGCCAGCCTTGTATATGGGCACCACTCTGCTACAGGTCAATTGTGGTGGGAGATCCTGTCGCAGTGCGCTGTTGAACATTGCTGTTAACATCGGCACAATTCCTGGCCCCGCCCACTTGAAGAGCTCTGCTTGCATGCCATCGAGATCTGCTGCCTTACCGTTGGCAAGGCATTGTAGGCCCATTATGATGTCGGCCTCCATGATTGTTAAGGGTAATCCGGTCTGTGAA
This sequence comes from Isoetes engelmannii, assembly GCA_011763485.2. Lineage (NCBI taxonomy): Eukaryota > Viridiplantae > Streptophyta > Lycopodiopsida > Isoetales > Isoetaceae > Isoetes > Isoetes engelmannii. Next base: position 9,655 of record JAANSK020293678.1, read on the forward strand.
GGCACTGGTACCGCTTTGTCCGAGGGATCATATAGCTGCTGCAAGTACTGGATCCACTGCTCAACAACGATGTCTCCTGGAGGCTGTCGTGTCCTTCGAGCACACCTCTCCAGAAGCGCCTGGGGTGATGGTCCAGGAGCCCAAACATTTTGTTCTGCCGCTCTGCCAGGTACGCGGCCTTCTTGTGCTTGAGGAATCGGCGGTACTGAGATATGACCTGGGGATGCTCGACGGAGCTACTGACGCGACGAAGTTGGCGTTTCATCTCACGACATTCGTCATCAAACCAGCGATTGTGGGGAAAAGTGCAGGTCCTGCCCTGGCTGCGCTCGCGTCCTCGCCCAAAGCATGCATCTGTGGCCTCTATGAGCACCCTGATCAAGTGGGCGATCTGCTGCTGTAATGTGGGGAGCTGCAATATCTCTGTCAGCTCTGCTCGACCATCCGTGCATAGTTGTCCGCCAGCTCGTAATCCAGGCGCAACGGTGGCGTCGGGAGCGTGCAGCGTGCATTCCCGCGGGGCGCCTGCAAGGCTATGGTGAAAAGTAGGGGCCGGTGGTCGGAGTCCACTTCTTTATCCCTAGATGCAGTGCTCACGTCGAGCTGCGTGAGGAGATGGGTGAAAGCATGGAGCTGGGGGGCATTTTCGCGCAAGCCAAGCACCCGCTAAGCACCCAATATCAGAAAACTTA
>JAANSK020293689.1:0-10345 GCA_011763485.2 Isoetes engelmannii
TAGCCAAAGGTGCTATTCCTGGATTACATCTCCTCAGTCTCGATGAGATAGAAGGAGATCATTCCCCTCAAGAGGATCCATGCCAATAGTATACGAGCTAAAGAGGCACTGCTCGTACATGACTTTCAACCTCATTGACGGTAGCCTCACCACCCAAGAGGTGTCGAGCCCATACCTTAGCCACACGCAATGCTAAGTATTAGGCCTATCTCACAGCGTTCCCCAGTAGGCCTTACACACCAGAGGGATCAACTGCTATTGGACAAGTCCTCCTTGTCAATCGGTCTAGCCCCGCTACCCACAGGGCAGGCGGACTCTTATTCACAGACCGCATTAATTGGGAATTAATGGGGCTAAACTAGAATCATCTTCTACAAGGTCTGAGTCTCTACCTCCTTCCCAATACACAAGAGTGCGAACATATCATCTATCCTATCATCCAATGAATCAAAATAACAGAGTATATCATAAATCTATCCTAAACATACATGGTTAGGGTTCATTGGTCAGTTCTTGGCATCTAAGAATCAAATGGAGTCAAGAATGGCCAATGGGTTGATCTACCTGATCTAAGAATTGGCAATGAGCAGGGCCATCTACCTGATCCCTAGCTGACGGGCATTCCCTTGAAGGTTTCCATAGCAGCTGCTGGTCCAATGAAGCTGGATCCGAGGTTGTTGAGCTGATGGCAACTGCTAGTTGAAAACGACTCCTCATGCACGAATCCCAATGTATAGGCGTAGATCCCCGAGCCTCCCAAAAGATGAGCGCTTTATGGTTACGACCCTTTTATAGAGGGAGTACTTTTTAGGGTACACCCTTTAGTAGTGTAGACAATGAAGGGTCAAGCCATGGGGTTGCACCATGTGGCAGTTAGCTAATATATTCACATGATGTAACATGTGCAATATATTTGGGTCTAGGGTTTGCACCCCCATGGGGTATCCTATGCCGACTAGGTGTACATGTCATAACGTATGGCATGTACTGGCGACGTGGCAGTATAATATATGTATGTATTCTGTATATTATCTTGGGCATTATAGACAGGGTCAATAATTCCAACTCTTTTGGGCACCTCTATCAAAGATAGTCTATATACAATTAGCTCTTACTTCTAATTGCCACAACGGGAGTAAGATAGATCCAATCCCCCACTCCGTCAGTTCTTATTGCTTCGCGACTTCAACTGCAACTTCTCGACCACATGCCAAGTGCAAACAACCAAAAAACTCGATCTCTATAACGTAGACCCTTCAATAACCTGGCAACACACATGGTTTATGTTTCGGAGGTCATGTCCTAGTCAGATTCGACTAAGATCCTGCATAGTATCCTCAATTAGAGGGAGGGTGTTGACGACATAAAACAGACCGTTAAGACCTTCCGAAAGCAACTTGCAGCAAAGATTTCCTGCTGAAGACAGGAGACAGATGGGCAATTCTCGCACTTCGAAACTATAGCTTGGCTCTCTGGAATCATCTTCTGGAAATTCTTTTCCCTAGGTTTGCTCCCCCATGTTGCATCCATGATTAAATTTTCATAATTTTCTGATATATAGATAGTTACGAATTTTTAATCATTTATCTTCAAAAAATGATAAATAATGCATCGTATGTCTTTTTTCTTTGAATTTTTTTTTTCATTATGTGTTTGCCACATCAGCATACATGTGTACATAAAGTTTCAAAGATTTTTGCATTTATTTTGATCTCGCACCCCATGTGTTCTTGGTCTAACTTGCACCTGAGATTTGCTGCATGTATATGCGTCTTTTCTATTATTTGAAATTTTTATTGCATATTGGATTACTACGTCAGCAGCCACGTCCAGTAAAACTTTCATGGAATTTGGCTAACATTAATAGCGTAGAACAAACAACTGCTTGCTATTTTTCTTACATTCACTGGCAGAATTTTGGTCTGCTTTAAACTTGTTTTTCTCCATCATCTCAGTTCATAATTCAGCCAAGTATTTTCTCACATGTTCTTACAATGTTTCTCTGATAGTATTGCAAAAAGCATCCAAAAATGTTTGATGAAACTCGAGATATCATCATTTAAGTGTGCAGACATTTTTTTGGGTCTCAAGGAGGTGCACTGGCCAAATTTTCTTCCAGCTTTGAACCCGGGCAATCCTTCTTGTAAAGCGTGAATAAAAAGGGCTCCAGGACGGACAAAAGTGGCCTGCAATTCAGGTACCAGAGAAGACTAAAATGAGAGGAAGGCTTCAAGACGGACGAAAGTAGGCTTCGCTTCAGGGAATAGAGGAGGCTAGAGTTTGCAAAAGACATTTATAATGTTTGTAGATGGAAGACGAGAAATTGTAGAATAACTTTTTTAGAAATCGTGGAATACTAGATTCTTCAAAACTTTAAGTAGTAACTTGGAGTATTTAAGAACGTTTCTGGTAGCAAGAAATATATGCGTCTTTGAGGCCAATATATCTTATAGATTTGTTCTACCAAAGTTTTTGTTGGTTGTTCACATATTTTTTTTGTTATATTGAAGGACGTCAGTCATTCATCTTCTCATCATGATTACATTTTATTGCTTTTTACATTGAAGCCAATGCACTCTAGAGTAGCCTTTAAGGACGAATCTTCACCAAAATGCTATTTTTTTAAAGAATTAAAGAATTACAAACTATGGTTTAGTAGGATCCATTATAGATGAAAAAAAAATAGCCAACTTTTCTACACACAAATCTCATTTCACTTGAAAATTCGCCATGTCCATTAAGTGGCACAACCATAGATTCGCCTTATGTTCTATCCTCCTTCTGGAAAATTCTCAAGGAATCGCCTAATATTCTAGGTTACTTCAACCTAATCTACTCACCATATTCATTCAAGTACTTGTGGCTATTGTAATGCAATTTAGACTACTAACAAAGAATTGGAGAGAAATTGCCCTTGACCACTTTGGTTTGCATTTTCTTACATATCTTCCTTTTTAATAGATTGGTTTTATCTACAAGAACAAAGCCACATTCTCATTTAAAAAGGTTAAATTGCGGTATTGCATCGTGCAACTACAGTTATAATGTATTTTTTCAAATTGATTAGCTACGAGCGAACAAAATCTCCTTGTATGTACTTGGAAAAAAAAAACACTTAAATCTTGGCTAAACAACATTGGTCTGATTTGCCTAGATTTCGATGAGAATTATTCATATCTAGAAGACATTCGCCAGCATAACTAATCTTATAAATCTATGATTCGCCTTAGCTTCTAAATTATGCTTACACAAACTTGGTCTTAAGGGCAACCTGATGCACTCTTAGTGCGATCATTCTAATTGTATGCTAGGAGATGCTAGTGCGATCATTCTAATTGTATGCTAGGAGATGCTTTGCATGTGATTATCTATTACATATGGCAAGTTTAAGGCCTTAACTACAGGACCAATTGATCATACTTGAATCCGTGGCCTCGAGGCAATGGAATTTTAAGGTCTCCATTACTAGACCGATATTGGTCAGGTTTGAACCCGTGACCTCGGGTGTGGTGGTTTAAGGTCCTGCCACTAGACCATGTCCCGAAGGACATGGTTGTTCACATATTTTGTTCACTATTGAGGATGAAACATAAGATAGTTTAGGTCTACCATTGATTCTTATAGACTTATAGAGTAGACTAGAAGCTACAGTTTTTTGGATAACTATGAGTTATACTAAAAGCAGAAACATCAGCCATCTCTTTATTGTTTGGTTCCATCTCTGGCATATTCAATTGGGTTATGCTAAACTTGATGTCAAAGTAATTGTTGTTCTCTTCAAGACTGTAAAGATCAAAATTTTACCGCTTTGTTGTTGTAATAGGAAGAATTATCACACGATCATTGGCTTGTTGTTTGATGCTCTTAGCCTTCATGATTATGCATACAATTGGTTATCATAAACTGGTTAGCATGTACGTGGGTTAGTTGCTTGTTCTGCTCAATAACGAGTTCATTATATGGCTATAAATTGAATTGAATTGATCTTTATTGTCCACGGAGACCAATCGGCCTATGGGATCCAATAAAAGAGTGTAGATGTATTACTGTCGAGATTAAAAAAAACCCGCCCCAAAGGGTTTTCGAGGGAAAAACCGTGGCAGTAATAAGACTGTTGATAAGCGGTACAAATATAGATGGTGAAGCATATATATACACATGATAAGTGGTTGTCCGGGGGCATACCTAAGCCCTCATATCCATGACCTCTTAGAGGTATGATCCTATGACCACATTGAAGTCGTTCTCAGTATCATGTATAGCGGTTGATTGGACCATCATAGCGCAGCATATCCGAATCTGATTATACGCCAGGCAACTTTGTAAATGTGACATTCGTCCTCAATGGCTCCCATCTGGAAGTACTGACAAAGCCTGTCCTACCGTGGTTTTTTAATCCATCTGCTTGTCTCAATTCGAAGATGGTGGGCACCTGTGTGAATTGAGATGATGAGCCTGCGTTTTTACATGGGTAAATGGGCACGCAGGGTAGCACTCCGGGCCTTGTTCCAGTGTGGGATTTATGTGGTGTTAGTAATGCATTGTTTTGACCTGCTCCAGTGCCCTGGGATCCCAAAGCTTGCTGCGGAAACAAGTGTCAAGGTAATGCCTCAAGCTATTGTGATCTGCCTCTGTTTCCACCTGTATGCACCTGTGCTCCTACAGATTAGATCTAGCTACCCACTGAGCTCTCTAGTCCTTTCAACAAGATTTGAGGCGATGCGGTCCCATTGCCACGACGTAAGCCATATTCGGGAGATGAGCGTTGTCCATATTGATCACCTTCTAGAAATAAACGATGTGTCGACCAAGGACTATCCTCTGAAGAGGCAAGAAACATGTTTCCTGCAGTAGAATTCGATATGGGACCGTGGACTTCACTCCTAGAGCCCGTGCTAAAAAGGCTTTCTGCACCTGCTCCAAGTCATTCCAGGTAGCAAAAGTGAATAGTGAACTCTAATTATATGAGTACACATCAATAACATTATCAATTGTCATGATGGATTTTATTCTGCACTAATTAGAACACATGAAGTAAAACATCTGGATATAGATCAATAATGTTAATTTGTTCTACTGGTTTGCATACGTATATAGCAAACTTGGTGAACTGAAATCACATAAGTCTGGTACAGCTTTGTTGCAGGCTCATCTTGCATTATCATCTTTGAACAAGTCAATAAAACAAGAATAATTCCTAAATCCAGACAAGCCTGTAATAAAAAGCAGTAGTCTTGATGTTTGCTATGAAGGACATGGACCAGTTTGTTATAATGATTTCAGGACACCAGTACAACTGGTGTAGGCCTTGGAGGTCCTTTCAAGTATGCATTTTCCACTCATCTTTAGATCAACATCCATATAGTTACCTAGTTTATATCTCTTTTACATTTTGAAATTTTAATGAGCACATAACTAAATTTTTTATAAATGTTAACAAGAAGGTATTACAAAGAGCACATTCCAAAACGTGGTTGATACTCCTGACCAGCAAAAGAATGCTCCATGAATTTTTTGAAATGAGATATGGGTATTCAAGGATTTCTCTCCAACAAGGTAGTACAGGTCCAAAACTAGTTGATTCTTATAGACTTACTATAGCTCTTGTTATTGCAATCAATCATGATAATATAGTCGTAAGATAGTTGTATCATTGCAGGTTTGTCTACTTTGAGATGTCCAACAAAAACTTCGATCTTTGTTTTAGTTAATAACTCTGTCGTTTTACTATACAAGGATTAAATAATTTCAGTGATATCTTTTGACTATACAAGAATCAAATAATTTTAGTGATAACTTTCAAAGTCCCAAAAAAATTTCAAATATGGTTGCTAAACCCCACATTATTCTAACAAATTTGATCATGATTGTTGCTAACAAAAAAAAAAGGAATTATTCTTCGTGTCGTGCACTGTAGTCATTGTAGCCTTCAATGGACTACCTGGTATCCTATGGAGGTGCCGCATTAGCACTGTAGTCATTGTAGCCTTCAATGGACTACCTGGTATCCTATGGAGGTGCCACATTAGCACTGGTAGTACCAATACCTCCCAATCTTTGAGATCATATAACTTGAGATGGCATTGCTTACCTGGCATGTTACGAGGCTTGCAATATAAGTTATCTCATTGGGCACACTGCCATGTGGCTGCTATTACAATTATGCGCCTACATGCAGCCAAAACCAGTGGTTCAAATCACAAGCATTGTGACGAGTGGGCCTACATATGAGAACTTAAATCTTCACATATGACCAAATGCCACAAGAGTTGCACTATAAATAAAGCCATGGGCACGTGGCACCTCTCGTGCTTGTAACGATATGCTCTCCCTAAAACTCTAGTTGCCTATTCATTTTTTGTTTTGCAATGTCATATAACCTTTTATAAGGAAATGGCTTTCATAATTGAATTTGAATCAAGGTCACTATAGCTAGAAGTCTATATGATACATGAATAGACAAAGAAAAAAACTGAAGAATAGATACTCAAACAGAACTGCTCGAAGCTTTCCTTTGCCTATCTTGCTCTTTCTTCAACAGGTTCTCAGCATCTTTCAGGGCTTTCTGCCTCTTTCCCTCAGACTCTTGGGCAATGGTCTTTATCTCTAAAGCAAACAGGTAAAGAGATTTTGCTGCCTTTTCCCTTTCATAATCCAAAAGCTTCATTGTCATGTTACAGAAAATAAAAATTTGCCTAATCATAAACAGCAGACCTTGCATCTTTAGTTTCATAAGTAGGGTGAATTGCATTGCCAATAACCCGAGATGCAGCTTCCCTGAAAGTCCTATCCAGATCCTGCCATTCCGCTCCATAAACCTATAAAAAATTAATCTAAAATTTATTCTAGTAAATTGCTTGTAACATGTACAAGTAAGGAAATAATTCAAATGATTTACCTCTGTAGCATTCAAGAGGGCATAATAAAAATCATGAGCTATAGAACTCCTATCACAGTGATCCTTCCCTACCTTCGAACTGTTAATCAAATCAAGAACCCCCTTTGCGAAATTCGTCTTCTCAAAACTCCCATATTTCAGTGACTCCTCACAGACAGAGTTTCCCAATATGATGACCACGTCAAGTGGAAGAGTCGACCTTTCTAACTCTACCTGCAGTTTCATTTACTTATTAGAAAATTTTTTATTGCCTATAAAATATGAAGGATCTCATACTCAAGAATGCGTACGGACCAGCCGTTTACCAGTTTCGGTTGCCGCAGCAGCCAATTCAGTCTTGTACCCAGCCAGATAGAGGAAATAAACCCTTCTCAATGCTGCGGTCACAAATCTCTAGGTCATTGAACTATTGTTTACATCAATTAGGGCAAAAATATGCCCTGTTTTCAGGTTGAAAACATAGATCAGGCATCCTATGCTTTTCTAAACAACGATGGGAATCAACCCAGAAAAATGCAACATATAATAATGTCAGATCTATAACTAGAAATTGAGAAACGTGTTCGAAGCATTAAGAATTACTTGCATCGCAGTTCAAAATTAAAAAGATCAAAAACCAGGTTTAAGGATCAGACCTAGAAAAACGAAATCGGTAGGAGCTAATCCTTTCTGCCGCATGCCATCCAAAACATCAATTTCGTGTTTATTAGCATACCCTTTTCTGGCTTTCGAAATGCCACCGGTGAGAGCGGAAAGGCCGCTTTTGGTGGCGCTGAAGAGCTTGCCAACGCCTTTCTTTGCTATAATTGCCGCAGATCCGGAGGTAGACATGGCTGGATCCAACCCTTTCGCCGGAACAGATTCCTCCACAAAACCTACGCGTTTTCCTTTGCAAAGTTTAAACATAGATGCCGCTCAAGAACCTACATAACTTGAAATTATTGAGCCGTTGGATGCAGCCCAAACATGCAACGTGGTTTCATCTGGTGCATCCATAGTGCTATGTTTTCTTAGGTCAAGATTACACTCAATGGTAGAATTTGTGCATGATTTAAGGAAAGAAATTTCAAGATTAAGATCTGCCTGACGAAGCTATTAGCACTTTAAAGCTGAAAATAATATATGATAATGCCCTGGAGCAAGCTAACCTACTGAATTTTCTTTGAACAGTGCATTGTCTCTAGTATCAGAAATGCCCAACATGCACATTGCTTTTGCTATACTATAACAATTGGAAGTCGAGAATGAGAATCCTATGCTAGTCCCTAAGCATTGGTGATTTCGTAGAGCATGATCTTTCTATTTTTCCTTACAGTTTTGGCCTAAAAAGAAACCCCTCTCGCACACTCACACTACAGCTTTTTCTGAGTGCACCCCTCGGGACTATACATGGTTGAAGGTAAGGTTGCTGCTACGTCCAAGAAGCAGGAAGCGGAGGAGGCGCTCGGCAACTCGAACCACGAGCAACCACCCAAATGTGAAGCAGGGGATCACCCAAATGGCAATCCTCGGCCCCTTTTAAGGTTTAAGTACAAGAACATAACGTCTAGTACATGTAAACTTCCCTCAACGACTTTCGCAAATGGATTCTATAGGAGTTGAAGTCTCTTTCTTAAAAAAGCCCTGCCTCCACCTCACGGAGTAAGTATAGCAAAATTAGCAATAGGATATTGAATATAATTAACAAAAGGCTCTGGAAAAAATTATACCTTTCTCTAGAATCAAATTTCATGGTTAAAAGAGTAAAGCAGTCATATACTTTCGGCTATTGCTCCTCATATCGACGAATCACAGAAAATGCCATCCCAATTCAACAAAACGGTTTCAAGGAAGTATCCATCTGGGAGGAACTCAACAGCTCAAGGTATACCTGATACACCGACTCCCCAGCCCACTCCCAATACGTCTGGAAGAACTCCACAGGGATACCATCCAACCCAGATGGATAAGATTTTGAATACCGCATGCATTTCTCTGATACCCAAGGTTAAGCAGCCTTCTTCTATTAATGATTGGAGGCCTATTTCTCTTTTGTCGTCTGTGTATAAGATTATTGCCAAAGCTCTGGCGGAAAGGTTGAAGCCGGTGTTGACGTCTTCTATTATCAAGGTTCAGTCGGGGTTTGTTCCTGGAAGAAACATTTTGACTAATGTTGCAGCAGCTTATGAGGGGCTATATTGGGCGCGTAAAACAGGCCAAGGTATTGCGTATTTGAAGCTTGACTTTGCGAAATCATATGACAGTGTTCATTGGGAGTTTCTGTCTGCTATGATGTCGGCGTTGGGGTGTGGCCCGCACTTCACAGAAACAGTTATGAAGCTGCATAGATCTGCACGGGCCATGGTGGTGTCTTAGGGCGAGCCCTCTGCCTTCTTTTCATTGGGCAGAGGCGTGCGCCAGGGGTTCCCTCTAGCTCCGTCCTGTTTACCATTGTGGCAGAAGCGTTGTCTCCGTTGCTGTGGATGGACTCCGGATGCAAGATGGTAGTCAGCAGATTATCAATCGGTTCGCCGATGACACTTTCCTTTTCTTGATAGTTGAGGAGAGGAATCTGAGGAATGTGAAGGGTCTGTTGGATACTTTTTCTTTGGCCTCGGGCATTCTTCTGAACTGGGGTAAGTGCTCGGCATTATGGGCCATGTTGTCTCCACCTCCTCCGTGTCTGGGGCTTTTCCCTTGGAAGGTGCTTCCAAGTAATGAGTGTACGAGGCTGTTGGGTATCCCCTTTGGTGGTGATATTTCCATGGGGGGGGGGGGGGGGGGGGGGGGGGGGGGTGGGATGAGATTCTTCAGGAGTTGCAGAAGCACCTTAATTGGTGGAAGGGCAGCAAGTTATCCATGGCAGGACGAATCACGATTGCTAAGTCAGTACTGTGTAGCACGCATGTGTACACAGCATCCACCATGCTGGCTCCCGAGGGTAAGGTGCAAGCTTTGGACAGGATAGTGTGGAATTTTGTGTGGGACGAAGACGATGACGGGGCGGTGGTGAAGGTGGCTTGGTGGAAGTGCCTTCGACCCCGGGAGGATGGGGGATTGGCTATTTTGGATCTGGCCTTGCATAGTAAGGTGTTGGTCTCCAAGTTTGTTTGGAGCATCCTGCAGGAAGGGGCATCATCTCCTGGTGCGGTCTCTCCGCCATTGTGTGGCATTTGGGAAGCCTTCGGTTCCTGTGGAGTTGCCATGGGCGCTGTTGTATGGCCTCAGGCCATTTCCGCATGCGTCCCCCTTCCTCATCGAGGTGGTCATGCGGGCTTGGGAGCACGTGTGTGTATTGTTTCAGCTCGATTATGCAGCTGTCTACTGTGACGCTCCCTGACGCTATACGATGCTCCCACCGTATAATGCCGGGGACTTTCCCCTCCCCAATGGGTCGAACCCTTGGGTCGGGCCCTCCGGGCACGTGGCATACTCAGGAGGGCTGAGCATCCAAGTGAAAGGGCACGG
>JAANSK020293700.1:0-10344 GCA_011763485.2 Isoetes engelmannii
AATGGCGGCTCCGCCAGTTTTGTCTTCTGCTGGAAGCTGGAACTCAGCTTTGCAAAGCGAAGGAGGGCGGAGCAGGGCAGGGATAAACTTCCAAGGCGGAGTCAGGGCAAGGATAAACTTCCAAATCGAAGGCAGGGCAGGGCAGGGCAGCAAAGCGAAGCAGGGCAGAGATAAACTTCCAAGAAATAGATCTTGAAATAGAATCGTGGAAAAGGCAGGAGCAAATCGAAGCAGAGCACAGCAAAGCGGAGCAGAGCACAGCAGGAGGAGGAGGTAATTTTTGGGCCAATGAAAGTTACGTCGGGGGATTTTCATGGCCTAAGGGTTTCCCGCAGGAACCCTTGGCGGCGCCACCGCTCGCGGCTTCGCCGCTCGCCTGACATTGATTTTGTCTGACATGTCATGATACGTGGACACCTTAGAATTGTAGTAAATGTTTGCACCTCCCTTTAAGCAAGCCTGGTAGGGGTTGGTTCCCGTTCCAGGCTGGAAAACGTATGAAGTGACCTTCCAAACTAAAGGTTCTCCGACATTGTATCAGCCTTCTTCGCTACGTTTCTTGCGTATTCATCCCAACATTTTTAAAAAATCCAAGTTGTAGAATTCACGCACTTGGGCATGTCTTCGGGCCAAGCATCCGCCAAGGAGGCGGATTCCAGAGCAAGGAAGCGGCAGGCCCGTCCTTCCCCCGACGTCCCTCCGTCGGCAGCCCACAAAACCGCGGCGTCTTCTACTCCCCGTAAGGTATTCAATTACCTTTCTATATTTGAATCTTACGATGTGCATTTCTGCCGGTTGTAGGGTTTTTTGTGCCTTAATCGTAGTTAGATGATGAAATTCTTTTGCCTCCTCTAGGGCCTTAGTAGGATTGCTGCAAACCGCCTTCAGAAAGAACTCACTGAATGGCAAACTAATCCTCCAGCTGGGTTCAAACACAGGGCCACAGACGATCTTCAAAGGTTTTTTTCTTGATTGCCCTTGTTTTCTTAGAAAATACGGTTTAGGTATTCAGTTTTACAATTCAAGGACTTTTGTTACAGGTGGATAATTGAGGTCACTGGTGCTTCAGGCACGCTTTACGAGAATGAGAACTTCGAATTACAAGTGGATTTCCCAGAGAATTACCCAATGGACTCTCCACAGGTTTCTGCATAGCCTGCAGTTTAATCTGCATCCGTGTAATTGACTATATCTTTGCACACCAATTATTATCTTTGACTTGTGTGTTCATATGTTGAGCCTATTCAACTTTTTAGGTCATCTTCATCAAGACACCACCATTGCATCCTCATATTTATAGCAATGGGCACATATGCTTGGGTAATCTCTCTGTCTGAGGAAGTATGATCTTTAGTTCTCATGATAATAAATCAGTCTATGGCTTTTGTTGCAGACATATTGTATGATTCTTGGTCTCCAGCAATGACCATCAGTTCTGTCTGCATCAGCATTCTATCGATGTTGTCAAGTTCACCTGCAAAGGTAAGAACTATTGTAGAAGGCTTTAAGATGCTTCACTGCCAACAAGGTTTCTCTCCTTAATTGGCATTCTAGATAATGTGATTCAACTAGGGGCTTAGCAATTTAGCTTGGTTATATGCCATATCTGGAGAAATAAAATATGCTTAAGATGCTATATTGCTGCATCTCTACTTATTGTACCTTTTCCTTCCATCTGTTTTTTCTCTGAAATTCTGCTGCTGTGTAGACCTTAAAACTAACTTATAGTCTTTTGAAGTCTTTACGTATTTGGGTTCCTTCCAGCTCTGCTCCACATGATTAGAAATGCTGTAGCTTTATAGACATACATCAAGGTGTTGAAGCCATAGCCAAAATATTTTTCCTCGTTTCTTTGCCCTTCTGTGCTTCTATTCTTTGGTTTGGTTTTTGCATTCAGAAATACTCTTTCTGAAGATTATGGTTTTAGTGGCCAAAATATTCTTCCTGGATTTTTTGCCCTTCTGTGCTTCTATTCTTTGGTTTTCTTTTCTCCTTTACAAATACTCTTTCTGAAGATTACGATTTTAATGGCTTTTAAATATTTAAGTTACCCTGCTTACTGTCTCTCGCTATTTTCTTCTCGTTCATTTTCTTATGATACACAAAATGTTTTCACAAGAGATGTGCTTGGATTGGGTATTAGATCCATTGTCCGCTAATGTGGAGGCAATAACAGGCTGTTTTTGTAACATGATCAGTTTCGTTTGATAGTTAAACCAACATGTTAAGCTGTTTGTGGCTTGATGATTCGCAGCTCTGAAAACTTCATTTATCTCTTGAGAATTTGATTCTTCTTTTTAATACGCTCAAGGCCAATATAGAATGGCTAGCGGTACCTACTAGCTTCACTAAGCAAGCAATTTTGCATAAGAAACCTGAGAACGCAGGATGATAATGAAGAAGGGGGTGATCCTCATTTGGAATTTAGTACGCAATTTTACGACCATATAACAGAATCCAAAAATGGTAGCTAGAATAGAGTAGAGCTGTAACATTTGAGATGGAATGAAGTTTCTATTGGAAGATTACTTAAATTCATCTATTTCACATAGATAAGTCTTTGTTTGAATTGATGAATATGTCTCTTTTATTTAGGAAGTTTCATTAGAGTAATTTAGAGTTTTGTTATCTTAATTTTATGTCATTTCACTGCAGGAACCGCCACCTGATAATGACAAATATGTGCATAATTGTCGGAATGGAAAATCACCAAAGTCAACCAGGTGGTGGTTTCATGATGACAAGGCCTGATCTGCCTTGAAAGTTCCATATACTGGTAGACTTCATCACAATACAGTTGCTTGCTCATGAAGTATTCAGCTTGTTGATGTATTCAATATTGGAATTTGGCTGGTCACGATTTGCAGGTCCTTTGATCATTTCAGAGCTTTCTATTACTATTGTTCTAAACTCACAAAATAGAGGCGCACGTACAGAACTCAAGGTTTATTGTTTTGAATTGAAGAGTTTATAAACTAATGTGGAAACAGTAGTATTTTTCAGCCCATTAAAAGGCCTTTTTGTAATAATGACCTGGTTGGGGTGATGGTGACAATGAGCTATTTTCACATCATAGACGGATCAACGCTTGCAGAGTTGAATTATCTAGGAACTTCCTTCTTTTCTTAAGTGCAAAAAGAGGGCAAAGGGGAGTTTGATTGCCAACCATGGTTCTAAAATAGAGGAGTTCCTCCCCTAAAAATCCGCCTAGTTTCTAAAGTATGATCATCTTAAATAATTTTTGATAATTTATCGACAAGAAAATTAAATTTTTTTGGACAAAGTACACTAGAAAATACATTAATGTATTCCTTTTTTGGGTAACCTCATATGTTCATCTTCAAGAGCATGTTCTTTTCGTTACAGATCTATTTGGATTGCCATGAACAGAAACAATTGCTTTTTTTTTTAAAGGTTTGGCATTAGGTGGTGCCCTTACATTTTAGTCAAACAAAGTGATTTGCAATGAACAGAAACAATTGCTTTCTTTTTTAAGGTTTGGCATTAGGTGGCGCCCTTACATTTTAGTCAAACAAAGTGGTTTGCAATACTTTTCTCATAGTTGTTATAGGTTGTTTGAGCTTGCAAATTCAGTAAAACTTGGAGAAGAGCTTTTGCTTTCTAGATAGCTTCTACAAGTTTTTATCTCTTTTCTGCTCATAACTGGCTATACCATTAGCTGCACACTTTAAACCTGTTTCTATGCACTATTTTTTTGTAACAACAGTAGTCTGCAAGTCTAATACTGCTATATTCCAAAAAGCAGTAGCGAATGTTGTTTCTTGAACAGACATGGAGATGACAGCAAATACTTTTGCATATGTGGCTTATCCTTTTCAGTTCCTTATGTGTCGTTGAAAAAACTCAAGAGGAGATTGTTGTAGAGGAACGTACAGGACTATGGAATAGGCTGAGGAGCTTTTATAATCTAATCTATAGATGGATGTCATACTACGACTAATTAGACCATCAAGAAAAGGGAACAAGGTAAAGATGCTTTGCTTTCAAGGCATGCAACTTGATAGCCTGTTCATGTTGAATCTTCGTTTTTTAGTGGTCCTTCATTTAGGCTTCCTAATTGTAAATTTCATTTATGGTACAACTCATATGGACCCATAAAAACAGAAGTTTGCCTTGTGTCTGGGTAGCTTGGAAATTAAACCAGTGAAATATATGCTGGAGAAATGTGGTATAGAATTGCATTCATTAGTTGTAAACGACCAGGCACCTCAGCAAATACATAGCTTCAAAAGCATTTACATGCAAAGGGAGAATCCAATCAACAGTGTCCTCATGTGTTATTATCCACATTTTTACTGATAGGATTCACGTAGATACCAAGGCACATTATTAAGTCAGCAAATGCGAACTAGTTTAGCAGATTTTGCAACATTCTTCAAGGACAAATGGAGATGCACATGAAGTTTTTATCCAGTGCCACAAACCTCATATGGTTCTGCTGGCCAGCCTTATGGGCATATGGCATTGTGATATCCATTCTATCTTACTCTACAGTTGATTTATAGGATTTTTTGAAAGTAAAACTGCAAGGTGGAATTTTCCTTTGATTGACGACAACTACTCATGCAATGACATCTTGAAAAGAATAAAAGTTTTATCATTTTCATGTTCTTCATTTTGATTAATGCAATAAGTATTTTGTTTGCATCCAACCAAACAATTTGGCAACTTAGCGAAATGTGTGCATCATTTTAAAATGATCAAAGTCATATGCAAAACACAATAAACTGCCGACTTGGATTGCATTTTTCCATATTTATTTTTCGTGATGGTCACTTGGAATGTATTTTAACCTAACGCTAGATGATCTAATAGGCAACTTTGTTATCTTGCGCCCCACTCGTAGAAGACTAAGTTGGATGCTATAACAATATTATATATTCTATCCACCCACCTTTTCGCTTTCCGACTATTTGATGATGGATCATGTACTTAATGCACATTTTGATTTTTGAGCGAGGATCTCGAAGCAACTAAAATAAAATGCAATCTAGAGGATTCTAATGAGGCTTTAAATGAAACATTTAAGATTATTAAAACAACAATACATTACATGATACATGGGATGTATGAAAGTTCGCACCAAGGACTATCAGGAACATGCTGCGTTGGGAGTTTTTGTATTGATTTTCCACCTATGACATTTTCTATATAACATTGTTTGACCCATCCTCAAATCTTAACTTTTTACAGACGTCATGAGCAAAGGAACAAATTGTCTGCTCTTAGGCTAAAGATTTTTGGGACATGACTCCTAAATCATTCAATGTTGACAACTTAGCTTCATCACTTCCAATGTTGACAACTTAAGCTTCATGATTGTCTGGTAAATCAATAACCAACTCAACATATATATCATAGATCTCTCGATCATTCACTATTGACAACTTATTTCTAATTTGTCCAAATATGCAGTTAAAGGTGATCCTTCTTGCATGTTGTCCCAAAAGTTGAGTAATTTGTTGTGAAATTATTGGACCATATAACCCTTCCTTTAATGCTAAATGTTTAAAGCAAAGGTTCGGTCCTCAATGGATTTAGCTTAAGCATCTAAAAGAACAAAATGAGTTCACCTTATGATGACAATAAGACAGTTGATAATTGATTGATCTCTTACTTCCAGTCTGCTCTTGAAGTTGTAAAATTTCTATACCATAGAACTCCAATCCTTTTAATGCTAAATAACTAATTCTTGTTTGAAAAAAAAAATTCTTGTTTGGAACAAGAATGATCTTAGAGTCTACAACTGTGGAATAAAGTATCTCGAAGCATGAATATGAATAAGTAATGTTGATACAAGGAAGAAACTATACAATTCAATTATCCTGGTCTGCTTTTGAATCCACATGAACGCAACATCATCTTAACCTGCTCGACTCAATACCTTCTCAACTGCATGTTACAGACATTAGCTATAGATTCCATAAGACTTGTTACCAGAGAAGCTAAGAAGCTAAGACTAGGCGCAAGAGACTACCACTTGAATGAGATAACAACATTTCATCATCTATATAAGATTTGTTAGAAAGAGATGCAACTAGCTATACAATGGAAGCATTCTAAAGAGGTTTCAAACCTTCCGAGAATATTGGCAGTATTCTCACCAAAGTAACTACTCTGCTTACAATTGTTGAGTAGTTCTTGAACATATGCCCTAACGCAAATCCTGGCAACTCTAGGCACCTTTTCTAGTTTTACAAAAAAGGAGCACGTCTATGTACAAGCAAATTCTGGATTTAATCGTAAAAAAAATCTCTGGTTTTTTTTTTGGAGTTTGTCTTTGGAGTTATAACAAGTATAAATGTATGCAGAATAAAAGAAAAGCTTGACGGTCTAAGAAGCTGTAGTAGAATATCCTTTAAATGCTAGCGTAATTTTAAAATCAACAATACTGTTGCTGCAGAGAAGGGTGCACGAAGCAAAGAAAGCTTTGGTTGCAAGTAACCTTTTCAGTTATTCGGCGCTATTGAAGTTCTTTATGGTTGCTTAGGAGTGAAAACTTCCACTTAGACCTTATAAGACACAGTTGTAGAGTCATATGAAAAACATAGTCTGAGGAATCCTGAATAGAAACTTCTAGCTAATGTGCTTCACATAAAAATTTCTCCGTGGATGATAAAAACCATTCAATTCAATTCTAGTTGTAGTAAGCAAGGATGCAAACTGAATTTCTAGTCCATCTAAAGCAATGCCATCTAAATGACAACCTGCTACCTTGATAAATTAAATGAGGAAGTTTTAAAAAAGGCCCTAATCTATGCCTGACACTGTACATACACATTTCTACATATCGACGACTGAATGACACCCTTCCATGAGCTACCACCAATTTCTTTTTCCTGCCTTCCACTTTTTCTTCTCTCCTTACCTTTTCCCCAATCCCGCATTTCTGGTTGTTGCTGGTTGTTGTTGTTGTTGTTGTTGTTGTTGTTGCTGTTGCTGTTGCTGTTGTTGTTGCTGTTGTTGTTGTTGTTGTTGTTGTTGTTGTTGTTGTTGTTGTTGTTGTTGTTGTTGTTGTTGTGATTGTGGTGGTTGTTGTGGTTGTGGTTGTGGTGGTGGTGGTGGTGGTGGTGGTGTTGTTGTTGTTAATTTTAGCAGGAAATTGAAAAATTATACCTCCTTCTGGAACAAGGGTTTGCAGGGAAAGAGATGTCATATTTGTACTATTACTAAATTCTTCCTTCTCCTTGCCCTTCTGTGGTTGTTAGAGCTTGGGTCTCCAAACTTTTCCAGTTTATTGTTGATCCATACTCTTATTTGGAGTCCTATCTAGAACTTTTACCTCGCCTTTGTTAGTTTTAGAACCAAGAGGATTGTTAGCCACAAGACTCGTAGAGTAACTGATTTGGAGATCAATAAAAGAATTTTGGCTAATTTTAAATGAAAATTTTTCAATCCAGGAGGAGTGAATTCTCTTTTGAATGCATATAGCTGGAAAGTTGGTCTAGGGGATGGAAACCTGAATGGATTTCCCCAATTCAGTGGCAGTGGTTGTGAGATTGTCCAGAATCTCGGGGGAAGATTAACAAAAGAAACCCATGTAGTGGTAGCAATAGTAGAGAAATTTCCGAGAACATAGGTCGGGTCCCACTTCGTGATGTAAATAGGATGCCCAGAGATGGATTAGGTCTTTCTAGTAGAATCTTAAATAATCTGATAGGTTTTTTGATCCATCTTTAATATCTAGCACAATAACAAGGGGTTACTTTTAGATTTTTATATGTCTTTTCACATGGTTTTTCCATGATTTTGTTATTGTATTCGTTGAGGTGTACTAAATAGTATTTCTAGAGTGCACCCTTTATGGGCCGTTGATTTTCATTAGCTGAAACAATCCGAGGGTTGTTGTCTTTCTCTGTATGTCTTTGTGCATGAACACTGCGCATGTGCATGTGCATGTGCATGTGTATGCAGGTGCATATTCTGATGAGGCACAGAAGGGCAGAATTGAGAATACATGCAGAATTGAGAATATACACACATCTACCTCCAGGGAACCAATTTTGCTATGTTGAAGAACTTCATAGAAAGCATATTCTTGCTTGGTTGCATCTTGAGTGTTCCGCCTAGACTTTGCAATGGAGTTTGTACTTTCCTCAGAATCGGTTTGCCTTTACATCGTCCAATTCATCTGGCTATCATCGTACTAGCCCAATACATGTTACAATTATAGATGCAGATACAAGTACTATTGCTATTGTACGAATGGCCTCTTTCGAGCATTTCCATCATTGTGTTCCAAGGATATTTTGTTCAAGGATATGATGGGTTCAAATGCCATCCCATAATAGATTGTGTATTCGATATCGTTAATGACGTGGTGGCATTCTCTTAGTTTTGATACTTAAAAACACATATGCTTTGCTTGACTTTTCACAGATTAAAAAAAAAAAAAAAAAAAACTAGCAAAAAGGCGCAACATGAGGCTTGGGCAGTTTTAGGCTTGGATTCAGTTTTGCATTGGGTTAAACTGGGTAGTTTTAGGATTAGATTCAGTTATGCATTCAGTTTTGCATTTGATTAGGCTTTTGGATCCAGTTTTGCAATTGATTAGGCTTGGGCAGTTTTAGAATTAGATTCAATTATGCATTCCGTTTTGTATTTAATTAGGCTTCAACAGTTTTAGGCCTAGATTCAGTTTTTCATTTGATTAGGTTAGATTATATTGTCATAAAGTAATGATCAGTCTTACATTTGATTAGGTTAGATTAGATTGTCATAAAGTAATGGTGGTTTGTCATTTGTTGGAGTATTATATTTTTCTAATCGGTTTGGTTTGCTTTTTTTATTTGTTTGTTGTATGAAGGATTTGGATTTCAAATCGAATGGTGTTCCGCAAGTCCCAGGCACTTTGGGACTTTGTTAGGATTGAGTAGACAAGGGGTTTATGCAATTTTAGGATTGGATTTGATTTAGCGTATGAAAAGGACATATATGCATTATGTGTTCCTTTATTAAAGGCCATGCTCCAACCTGCAAAGCAATTTGTTAGCATATGTAATGCTCAAGGCTAGTTCGGAACATGGACATCCATTGGTGTTGCTTACTAACATGAAGCTTAGACACATGATTTTCCATAATTCTTCACTATTGCTCGAGGAACAGGTGCACAAGCAAGAAACTCATCAATGATCAAATGCTACTTAAATATAAGTTGAGCAACTTACCAAGAAGTACATGTCATTGGATTGGACCGAGGTTTTTTACGTATACAGGAATGTCAATTTACTTGACATTCCTGGGATGGAAACCTGGTTGACATCTCAGGAATGTCAAGTAAATTGACATTTCTGTAACGTGGACGACGCTGACTTGTCATTCTGCGTGATGAGAATGCAAGTAAATGTGATAGAATGTAAGTAAAAGTGGAATGTTAGTAAAAATAGAATGTAACTAGATGTAATGTACATTCCTGGAAATTAAAAATGACACGTGTCAATAAACTATTGGATGAGGGGGCAAGAATGCAAGTAAGTGTTGTTTACGCAACAAGTCTAGAAAAACGCGGTACGGTTTAAACAGGATCGTGTCCATCGAAAAGCAACTACGGTCATGTTTAACCTTCATCAGCGGTCCGTGCGTCTTTTAAACCGTTGGTCATAAATTCGAGCCAAACGTAACAAAGTGAGAGAAATACAGTTCACTTTGTTACAGAAAAAGACCCTTCTCTTTTTTAGAACGATTCACAATCGACGCTTGAAACACAGCATCCGACTAGTAAAGCTGGTCCTGGAAGTAATTGCCGTTTATAAAATGGGAGCCGGGCCCGACAAATACTTGGTTCCAGTTCCCTCTAAACTGGATGCTTGGCCCGGTGCAGCATTTTGGATGGATCATGGCCTCATCCAGCACTCGGCACCTTCTTATCAGGCACAATTCCTCGGGAAATACAAGCATTGGCCATAAGAAGCTTCAGCTGCGGATTTCACATCTAGAACCGTAAGTCGCTCCATCTCCACATGCAAGAATTGAGTTCGTAACAATAAATTTAAGTGTCATGTAAATCTGATCAGGCTACACTTAAAATTTGAGAGGGTTCTTCTATATGTTTCCAGATCTCCACCCATGCCAATCACACAACGGATAAAATACTTTCACACAATTATATGGATTGATTAATTTTCGTTGTTTATAGATAACAGTATTATCAATATAAAGAACTAGAACGCAATTAGCTGCTTCTGCCATTTTATAATACAGACTAGGGTATTGATCTAACAAATCCTTTCTGTAAAAGAAAGTTATCTATCTTCTCAGGTCAACAGCTTGGGTGCTTGTTTTAAGCCATATAAACTCTGTTGGACCTTACAAACAAGCTGCTCT
>JAANSK020293711.1:0-31076 GCA_011763485.2 Isoetes engelmannii
TGGGTTGGGAGGGGGGAGGGTGTGGCAGCAAGGACGCCTGTGTAGTGGGCTTATCTCTAGCCATATGCACACCAAATCTATCACTAATTGGGGGCGTATGAGCCAAGGGCCTAAGAGCCATGGCGTGGGAACCAAGAAGAGTGCAGATTAAGAGGGCTGGGGTTGGTAGAGTAGTAGCTTAAGCACAAGAGTAGAATCAAACGGACTGAAGTCAAATTAGGGGCACTCAAGAGTGCTGCAGTAACCAAGCAAAGGAAGCGTGCTAGCCAAAATGGCGAGGGTGTTCTGCATGAGAACGGAGCAAAAAAGGAACAAAGGGGGAGCATCGAACAATAGCTTAAAGAAGCAAGGATCAAAGGTGTTGCGCTCCTTAGGAAAATGAGGCCTGGAATTGAATTCAGGGGAGCCAAAATAGGGGAGAGCGCAACACAATGTGTGACAGAGGCTACCCACTGTGGGTGCTGAAATTTCTTACTGATAAGGGTGGCATAGAGCGACTGGAGAGCCTGGCAGCTACTGTAGTAGCCGATGCCAAGATTCTATCACCAATTTTGCATCCCGAAAGCAATCCAAATTCAAAGAAGCTAGCACGAAGCCACTGGAGCAAACCCTTGCCGCTTGAGTGGCGTGATCAAGGCGACCTATTTGTCGAGTCTGGATGTGCTGAGGCTGTCGTTACGAAGCCAACCTTCAATCTGACCTCCCCTAGGATTCCCTGATCTGATCCTCCCGCTGAAGTTGAGGCGAAGAGTGCAAAGATGATGGCGCTGATGCTAAGGCTGAGAGTGCTAAGGCGCTGGCGCTGGTAAACAATGTTCATGACATAAGCCAATTGTTATAAGTCCATTCTTGTTCATGACATAAAATCGTTGGTTGATGACATAAGTCAATGAACAAGCCTCTCTATTTTCAAGCGTGCGAATATTAGAGATTATATTGAAAGATAAATACATCCAGTAATTTTGAAGATGCAGATGGATACAAAGAGATACAAGTCTTAACAAGCTTAACCTGCTTCGCATTTGATTTGCCTTCAGATTCCAATAAAATAGAATATGTCAAGGTTACGAGGGGTAATTTTGGAGGTGCACAATTTAATGCTCATAAATCCTAATTCATAAGGTTTTTGCGCTTGAATGAGGGAGAAACTGTATACTACAAATCTAGCAGATCTGTTGCAAAGAGTATGATTTTATGTGCATCACGGTATTATCTTAAATCCTAAATGGAGTTCAGATTTGGGAGTTCCACAAAAGTTTATTTACAATGGAAGCAACGAGTGCTAATAAATTGTAGCAAAGTCAAGTAGCAAGCTTAGCAATCATTGTGAAATACACAAACAAGGGAACATAGTCATGCTAAAAGGGTTTTCACTTCATTGATTCAGTAGCGAGCTTAGCAGTCATTGTGAAATACAGAAACAAGGGAACAGAGTCATGCTAAAAGGTTTTCACTTCATTGATTTTTATGTTAATAGATTGATGATACAAATATTTGTATACATACCCAAATTTCATTTGTGTGGAAGACATCTATTGAGAAGCAACATATGAGTTACAATTATGTATTATAAATTCTTTAAGTTCAAAGCTAAGCAATTTTCCATATTAAAATATAACACACCTCTTCGATAATGCATTATTGTGGAAGCCATGTTAAAATTATTCCTAATGATCCTAGAGATACTAATCTTTTAGAGATACTAACCTTTTAAATTATGACTAAGTTGTGATTTGTGATAATATTTGGCTTCAAAAGTGTCAAGAAGGAAATTTGGATTTGCATACATTATTTTTATTCTTGCTTTAGTTTTTAAGGAAACTAACTAAAATACCCTTATTGCAAAAATTATCAAATTGCCCTTAATGTTTTGCATTTGAAAAACAATGACAACAACTTTTTTGTGATGATCTAAATGCAAATGCAGTCTTCAAATGAATTGTAGACAACATTTAGATCTTTCCAATGATCATAAAAGCGCCTGAATTAGAATTGATATTGTAAAGTTATGCAATATTAAATTCATGGAAAATTTAAACACAAAAATGGTCATAACTTGAAAATGCAATTGTTACATCAAGTGATCTTATACTTGTTGGAAAAACCTCATTCTTTACGATTCATATGAAGGGTGTACTCCCATTTAAATCATCGCAAAAACATTATTGTAATTTTTATTGAAATGCCCCTCGGTCTAGAGGCAATTTAGTAATTTTTGCCAACTTTAAGATTATTTTGATAAGTTTCCCTAATTTTTATTTCGGATTTTTATCTCAAATTTTCTTCCAGATTCACAGCTGCTCAGATTTGTATACTAACTTCAGGGTTATTTTGATAAGTTTCCCTAATTTTTATTTCGGATTTTTATCTCGTATTCCAGATTCCCAGCTGCTCAGATTTGTATTTTGATTTTGTTCCCAATGAAGCTGTAGTAGTTGCTTGGAGGCAGAGACCAAACACCACGGTTCCAAGATTAAATAGGCAGACTTTACCAACTAAGACATCAACACCTCAACTTAGAGCGGATAATAACACTTATTGAAAACTTGCTAAAGATCAACGAAAAGAAGCTCGTAGGAGGCTAAGACGTCTGCTACCCTGACTTCTAAAGTTCCTCACCTCACCTCCCAGTCTGCTACTTCTAAAGTTCCTCTCACCTTCATTTCCTAAGAAAATACATCCTTTTCAAAACTACTCTGAAATCACAATATAAAACATGTCAAAACCCACCTACAAACTGTCCCCAGCTTGCAACTTGTTCTCATGAAATTTAGCTGGTCCTTTAAGCAATCTAGCTACACCAGAGAAGCAATTACTTCACAAATACGCTTATACACCTTCCTCTAGACATTGCTCTCTTCATATCAGATAGAGTGCTACTTAACAAAGCATTAATTACACATAAAAGCAATGATTAACTTTCACCCATGCTCTAACGAAAAACTGCACATTCGATTTTAAATTCTGCATTATACTCTTTTTCCAAATAACTTTGCCATCCGCCAAATAACTATAAGACCATATTTCCACGCACGAGGACTCTGGCCATCTGCCAGATACCTGATAACGTTATTTGCACATAAATTGCCAGCCACTGTCCATGCACATCTACAGCTCTGGTACATACCCGATTCCTCGGTAGCTCTTAATTTTTGCAACAAAATTCAAACAATAGGCCCCTGTGCAATATCAGCTCTTCTACATACCAGATTCCTCGGTAGCTCTTATTTTTTGCAACAAAATTGAAACAATAGGCCCTGTGCAATATACGAACCAACACAATAAGAATAATAAACATAACCACCGATAGCTGATTCCCATTATGCTGTTGGGAAGCAACCAGAAAACCTCCGTAGCTTGAAAATAAGCCCGACTTTTACAAAACTCATAAGCTTAAATGCTTTACAAACTAAAAACATAAGGGGAACATTGCTACGATACACCAAAATCATGGGCAACATTTATCCTGCGTATGCCACATAGGATAACAGGAAAGATATGAATAACCAATAACTAGACCATCTCTTCAACATGTTGACTCCTGAAGGAAACTCCAGCACCAACTTCCGAATGCAGAAGCCATTATCTTCGTTTAAGGAGCAAATATAGATCTGCCACAAACACCAATTAGAGCCAACACATTCAGGAAGTTAATTCCATATTTTAACTTCTTAATTTATTGGCTTTACCTTCTTAAAGTATTGGCCGCAACTGAATGCTAGACTCAAATGCCATTGCATGTCATTATCGTGTGAAGAAAAACCTAAGCTGACTCCCTCCCTACAGTTGTCAAATCAGAATAACTGCTTGACCTCACAGAATATTCTGTTACAAGCTTCAAAAACAGTGATGACTTGTCCTCCAAAAGCTTAATTGGAGTATCATACTCTGCAACTCTTCCTGTACTTAATCCAAAAAACTGTTTAAGCACTTTTAAGTTCCATTTCCATGCAGTAATTAACTTCATGATACATACCATCACTGAGAACTAGCACGAGGTCACTGTCAATCACAGTAGGGATACGATGGGCTACTGTAATCACTGTACAGTTAGCAAACTCTGCACGTATGGTCCTCTGGACAACCCCATCTGTTGCTGTGTCCACTGATGCTGTTGCTTCATCAAGAACCAGGATTCGGGTCCGTTTCAACAAGGCTCGGCCTAAACAAAATAGTTGCCGCTGTCCAACACTCCAGTTTTCTCCATTTTCCGACACTGAAAATTTAGATGTCTAAGACAAATTAAAAATGCAAGACGAATTTCAACAATAAACAGTAGCCTAACTCAAAAGGATTTGTAACGTAACATGAATTTCAACAATAATGAACACTAGTCCAGCTCAAAGGATTAGTAAGCCAGACAACTCTGAAATAAATTCTTGCATAATTCCGTAACAACACAGACAGGACAACTTAAGAATCCCCACCAGAACCATCTACATCTTCTATGCAAAAAACATTAAGTTAGTAACATAAGTGCGGGTCAATATCTCCATACATCGAATGTCTTGACTTTAAATGCTACAGACGAGCTTCTGTTAACAATCAAGACATTGATAACATGGTAGGTAGTATTCTATATAGCTATGAGAACTTTCCCTTGTAAGCAATACTGCACTTAATCTTCTAATTTTAAGACTTGTGTGAACCCTCTAGACTAAATGGGGTCAATTTTTGTTAACAGTTTATAGAACTGAAATATTGACCATCTGGAACCATCCTGAATTTGAAGTCCATAAGCTCTACTCACTCAACTACGCTTCAATTAAGTCTTGAGAACAGTGATGGCTCCCCAGCTTGAGGCAATCATCATCGAGCCTCTGTGTTCCTATGCACCTATGCTTCCCTAGTAACCATGGCAAGAAGCCATTCAAGCTGTTCCTATACTCATGTTATGTCAGGTTCAACACACAATTTCTTTTGGAATCCAGAAAAGGAGCTTGCATAACTTTGATATCATGCAAAACAAGACATGCACTTGGTTTGACAGCCTAATTCCAACCACTCCTAAGAACCTTGGACACTCACCTAGGGAATCAAGCTTGTCTTCTTTTGAACGCAGCACATCCCCAAGCTGGCACTTGTCGAGTGCCTGCAATGTTGCAACAGATTTTCAGCATACAAAGTATTAACATCCATGCACACTCCTCTATAAGATGGTGATGATAACATGATCCTTATTCTTATTTCAGACATTATATGTGATCTCAAAATGGTTGAATCAGAAGAACATTTTATTTTTACCTGCCCAACCTACTACATTATTGGAAGGAGAGATACCATTTTTAGAGACCCCACATCTCTACACGGCAGCTGGTGGATTATTGATCAGAAATGTGTCTTCTCACTTTGTATATGAACTATCCCTAGAAAGGAGAAACATACTCAAACAAAAGAATGCAATGAGCTTGAAGCAAACAGAAATAACCAATTTCTTTTCATCTGAGAAAACGATGATAAGATGATGGTGGAGGCATCACAGGAGAGAAAGTATCTTCACCCTAAAGGCTTGATTTTGGCACTATCTAAGAAGATAAAACAATCAGGGGTTGCAGAACATATGTCTTCCCAGAAGAGGCCAAGCATCAAGAATCAAAGCAAGTCAAAAAGGGGTACTATGAATTACTTTGCAGCAGTCACGGGAACATTGGGCTGCTACTATCAAACCCTACCTGAGCAGATTTTTACTATAAGTTCTATTAGATTAGTAATTTGTTTGTATACTTTAGAGAACAGGGGGGTTTTCCTCCTGAAGGTCTTAAATCTTGTATGTGTTATGGTCTCATAGACCCTTTGGGTCTTCTGTAGACGTGAATACTTCTTTCTTTCTTTCAATGTAGCCATCTAAAAGGACATATATTCACTTGATTCTGGCTCCAATATTTATCAGCAGCTACTCACCAGCTTCACCTGCCACTAACTTGAAATCTAAATCATGGCCACATTTAAAGCATCAGCCTCCCCTAACTGCAGCAAAATTTGGCTGATGAATCCACCAAACAAGGCGCAAAAAATACCTCCCAAATTTCCGCATCCGAATGTTCCTCAAGTGGATCGAGATTTCCACGCACTGTCCCTTCAAAGAGAGTTGGATCCTGAGGGATAATGCTTAATCTTGCACGTAGGTCGTGCAATCCCATTGCACATACATCCAAACCATCAATAAAAATAGTCCCGCCAACTGGCTCAACAACTCTGAAGAGCGCCTGAATAAGTGTCGACTTCCCACTTCCAGTCCTGCCAACAATTCCAACTTTTTTTCCTCCAGGAAACGTGCAAGTAATCCCATGTAAAACTACTGGGGTTCGCGGACTATATTGCACCTGAATAGCATCATCAACTTTATAAGACAACAAACGAATTATAATATGCAACACGACAAATACTCAAATAGCTCAAAACCTAGTATCTTCCATAATCTTACAGCAAAAATGTTCACAGGAGCATGGATACCGAATTTCGACAAAAATTCAGCTATGCACGGTCTGCAGCTATATGCATGGACATGAATAGATAGCACACATGTTCATGGGCATGATTCTTAAATATAATATCAAGTTCATGGCATTGACTGAATTAATATATGCGGCGATAATGTTATGAGGGAAAAGTGCCACCTGCCAATGCTGGTCAACTAGAAATTAAAAT
Source organism: Isoetes engelmannii (assembly GCA_011763485.2). NCBI lineage: Eukaryota > Viridiplantae > Streptophyta > Lycopodiopsida > Isoetales > Isoetaceae > Isoetes > Isoetes engelmannii. The sequence continues at coordinate 6,649 of JAANSK020293711.1, forward strand.
AAAAAGATATTAAATGTCTCACCTTGAGATCCTGGATATCCACTCTGCCCCGGAAAGGCCAATCTCGTGGAGGACGGCGATCTTCCACAATCAAAGGTGCCTCACTTGGAATGCGAGTATACTGTTGAATCCTCTCCACAGAGATAATTTTGTTCTCCAGTTTGCACAAGCTAAGCACCCATCTTGATTGTCTTGCATTCAGTGTCAACCCATAAGTTACTGCAAGCCCAGCCATGCCTAGAGAAAAAGACGTACAAATTGTTTTCAGGCTATGGACAATTGCCAGAGAACAAAGGCATTAAATGGCTAAATAACTTCTTACTTGCATCAATTGCCCCCATCGGTAAACTAACGAGTAATGCCATTGAAAAGGCAAACACGCAAGTAGACAGAAGTTCCATGCGCAAACAAAGCCATTCAATTGTTGCAAAGCTGTGAAAGTATGGACGTGAATAGGAATCAAAAAGTTCCATATTGGTCTTGATAAACCGTTGTTCTTGGCCAAAACCCCTTATCGTTGATGCTCCTGTTATAGACTCACCGTAATGATGTATTATTGGGGCTTTCTGAGTTCCTACAAGGCGTGACAACTCTCTTGCTGATGCCATGTAATATTGCTGCAAACAATGTAGAAGATTGGTCCACCAGTAGAGAAAGCAAGAGCAACGTATAGTAATTAACAAACGGGGAACAGTAACTCAACCTTCCAATGAATGACATTTAACAAAGCACTCTCTTAATTAATGTAAATAAGTAGTTCTTTGACAACCAACAAATAGATAAAGATAATCAACAAAAGGGGAGCAGCAACTCAACCTTCCAATGATTGACATTAGACAAGCACTCCATTCCATTAATACCTACTAATGTCAATCAGTATTACTTGACAACCAACAGACAAATAAAAACAAATACTACATTATTGTCGTTCATTATTGCATTTATACTACCAGTCAGTCAACATTCCCAAAACAGAATTAAAAAAATTGATGACCCATCTTACAATTTGCCAGATACGTATGATCTCTTTTATCATTAGCCACTAATTTTGGCAACTATTACAGTTGCCTGTTTATGTTGTAAGGAAGAGAAGTACTATACTTGCATCCAGACGCATATGACAACAACTGTCAGGAAAAGCAGCACCACTTGCCATGTGACCCGTGTCATAACTCCAACTATACCAAGTAATTGAATAGTTGTTGAAGCAAAACCCCCAAGCCTAAAAGGAATATCCAAGTCAACAACACTCTGGTCTGTAGATGCCTGTTATATGAGACCCATAACACCACATAAATCCATGGCAAATTGAACAGGAATAATAACTACTGGAATCACATGCAACAACTTAAAAAGTAAAACATGCATGGAAGGTCAATTTTGAGAAATCAGTGATATGCAAACATGCAAAAATCACAGCCCAAAAAAAAAGAACTAGACTAGACCACATTTTGGTACATAGTATGCAATATTAGATACCTTAGTTTATCTCAGAAGTATGACCTAAGAAATTCAGAAAGAGTTTATCTCAGAGTGAAACCTAAGAAGTTTAGAGAAGCTGCCATCCTTACAAAGCATTCATTATAGAAAACTAACATAGCATCCACCGACTTAAAACATACAAAGCTCTAGCAGCTGAGGCAGCAACCTAATGTAACTTTTCAATCCAGAATATGCATTGTATGCACAATATGTCCGAAGATTATTACCCGATTCAAAATTCGACCAGCAGGTGTAGAATCAAAAAAAGACATTGGAGCTCGAAAAATACACCGATGCATGCTCAGAAACAGCTTCTGTGCTGTTACAAGACCAAAAAGGGACACCAACAGAGCACGGGCAAACACAAATATTGAACTGCCAAATGCAAGCCCCATATATACACAAATGAGCAAAACATTGCTCGCCTTAGCAGGCACCCCATCAGCAACTGGACTTGCCCATGCCATCCACCAATTGCTACCTATCTGTAAGAGTTGAAATGCTGTCTGTGAAAGAAGAATCAGGGGTATCAATGCACCTCGGTAGGCTGCTGTCAAATATGACCAATACACCTTCATGTTAATACTCCCCTTCTCTCTCTCCTCGTCTTGCACAAGCTGGCCTTTCCTTTTCCGGTCTTTCTTACTGGCAGTTTTGTGCAATTTCTTGCTGCAAGTTTTGTTCAACTTTCCACCTTTATCTACAGAAGGTTGTTTCTCCATTTTTTTTCTCTTGACTTTATTCATTTCACATGTGATAGGATAATCATCTTCACACGACTTCAGGCCTTCTTCCTCGTCAATGGTAACTTCCAAATCCTTTTCTTCATCATCCTCCAATAAGTACTCATTGAGGTCCATAGCTTCTATAGCTTCATTATGTGCTTCCACTAGTGCAGTAAAATCTGTGCCTGCTTGTAGCAGCTCATCATATTTACCCGCTTGGGTAATTTCACCATTGCGCATAACCTGCAGATTTGTTATATGACAACTATGTTGAGATGGGAAAGCATTTCATCCATAAACAAAAACAACAAATTTCAGACAACCTTGTAGTATAAAGCATCAAACATGCCCATGTAAATTCTTTAACAATTGCTTGATGGATGCTACATCTTGTAACGATATAAACATGACAAATATGCGGCGCTGCACGCTTTCGAGTAAAGTTAGTTTGAAGAAGAAGGGAGGGAAGGAATGAAAAGGAAAGAAAGAATCATTTGGTAACTTCGTAGACCCATCTACGGGTCTATAAAACCCATAATACTTGTAATATGAATAGATAAGAACATCCTGAACAGCTAGGGCCAAGAATAGCACCTCCTAGTAAGTAACCTAATACAAAATATAATGAAACTAAAGATTGAAGAAACTCAGAAGCAGAATATGAAGTGACATTGTTGTTCCTTTTCTATTGAGCTGCCTGCAAAATATGAAGTGACATTGTTGTTCCTTTTCTATTGAGCTGCCTGCTTAACTCTTTTTAAAAGACCTTCAAGGACATTCTGCTCCTGGTGGTGGACGCGGGTCAGATTTCCAATTATAGCTCTTTTCATCACTGATAAAGAAAAAAGTTATTTGTGACTTTGAGCAATATTACTCCTGCTTAGAGTCCAGGCCAGCCTGTTGCTTAGTTCAGTCATTTCTCAACGGTAAAGAGCGAGATATTTCTGATCTGCAAATCTGATTAGCCTTGTTAAGGACGTAGGCTCCCGGAAGAGGAGGGACGATAGAAAGCCAGAAAACAATGATGGCAATGTCATTTCCTGTTTAGAATGTAACAAGAAACAACCATGGACCTTTGCTACCAAACTAAATGAAACAACATTTTCCAGAGAACCAAAGAACCAACACACTCACCAGAATATGGTCTGCCGCAGCCAAGAATTCGACCTGATGGGTCACAAATATGACGGTTTTCGATGCTAAAGCTCCCAGCAAATATTTCTGCAAAATCAGGGTTATTTTAGTTAGATTACAGAAGACCAGAATGGTTCATAAGTTTCCTTAAATGAGGAAATTAAAAACATAGAAAAACAGAACCATTATCAGCAGACGAGGAAACCTCATGCTTCCACATACACATACATGAAACACAGGCTATAGCCGAAGTCAGAAAGAGGATATCAAGCACCTCACAATCACAAAAGGATATATGCACCTTACAATTGCAAATGTCTAATTCAACATAATGCTTAATGCAGCTGGTCCTCATTAAGACAGCAATAGGAAGGAATCGCTTGTCAAGACCACATCCTGTGGCATATCAGTCCTTTGAAACACAGGCTATGGCCAAGTCACAAAAAAAAAGATAGCACCTTACAACTGCAAAGGTTTCAGTGTAATTCAAGACAGATACTTAATGCAACAGGGTACACATTCAGTAGGAAGCAAACCTTAGTCCACATAACATCCTGGACAGGACATACTAAGAGACCTAGTGCACACTAAATCACTAGCAAAAACAAGCTCCAAAGAGATAGCCTCTAATCATGCTTGGGCACCTTAAATAGTTCCGTTCCAGTATGGGCATCCACTGCGCTGAATGGATCATCCAGAAGATAAATGTCTGCATCATGATACAAAGCACGGGCAAGCTGTATCCTCTGCTTTTGGCCTCCACTCAAATTTATACCTCTCTCTCCTATCTCTGTCTGGTCGCCATAAATGAAAAGCTCCATATCCTTCTTCAGAGCACAAACCTGAAGGCACTTTTCATATTTTGCCTTGTCCATTGGTTTACCAAACAGAATATTATCTTGTATTTTGCCAGATTGAATCCACGGCGATTGTGAAACATATGCCGTTGAACCAGATACTCTCACCTGAAAAGATAAAACACCACAAATGCTAAAAGTAAAGAATAAGAATGTACTGTTTACATCAAATTCAAAAACATCCTCCATTGCCATAAAAACACCATAGATATCTCAGTGTATGTACAAGCAGAGAAACTACATAATGGACCAATTAAACCTCATAAAAGCATTCGATCCTTTGATAAGAATCAGGCAAAATGAAAGGTGTCCTTAGTTCACTAGTGTGTTTGCTCAAAAAGCTTACATTCGCGAGCTTGGATTACATTAAGCACCATGGATTGCAAAAATTAATCATAGGTTAGCGCAAGGAATGAAGCGGCCCGGCAAGAGAGACAAGACAATTGACATAAAGGACTACTCCAACGTTCCAAAAGCATTTGAATTTAAAAAAAAAGGCATCCTTGATTCATCTGGAAGGAAAAGCTCGCATACTCCAGCTCGGCATAACACTAAACGATATGGAAAATTACAAGCTAAATGTAAAGAGTGTTTCCAACTCTTAAGGCAGAAGAAAGAAATTCCAGCAGGAAGCATACAGAGAATGAACTTCCAATAGGAAGCAAGAAATTAATTAGCTCACAAGTATTACTAGGTTAACTTACCGTGCCTGAGAGCTTTGGCATCTCCCCTAAAATACACGAAAGAAGGCTTGATTTCCCTGAACCTACAACACCGCAAACTGCTACGCGCATGCACCTTTTCACAGTAATGTTAACTCCTGCAAGAGTAGGTGCTTCAGCTGTAGGATCCCAACTGAACATCCCTTCTTGTATCTCAATAGCAACATCAGATAAACCATCCCCATTCACTTTTTCTCTCAATATTGACATGGAATCATCATGTTCAAGTTCTTCCTCTTGCAAAAATATCCATAATCTGTCAAGAGAGACTCTTGTTTGGGCAATGGTCGAGACAAGGTCAGGAATATTACGCAGAGGCTCTTGAAGGACCCTAAAAGTTGCTAATGCTGAAAGAATTCTTCCTGCTGTAAGGGGGATGCCCATTAAAATACATGTGCCAAATGTAACAACAGACACGAACATGGGTGCCCCCCAAAATATAAAAGTGACAGCCGCTTGAGAGAACAGAGCCTTTTGCAGCCATCTATACTCTTCAGCTCTAAGATTTTCAAGTTTATTCAAGTATCTCGTCTCCCATGCCTGTAGTTTAAGTATTCTCATACTACGTAAGCATTCTGACGTAGCCTTCATTCTTTCATCTTTTGCTGACATCAACTTATCCTGGAATTCCTCTTGCATCTTTGCTAATGGTATGTTGCCAGTAATAGAAACAAAAGTTGCAATTAGAGTGGCGCAGGATGCCCAACCAACACTCCTAACAAGAACAATCATTGCAAGAAGAATCTGTAAGGGAAGAACCCACGTATCATGCAAGTACCAAGAAAAATCACCAACACGCTGCACATCGACAGCCATATAATTGATTATTTCACCACTTGTATGACTCTGCCTAGCAGGACTGGAGAGCCTCAAACCTTTGTGATATACAAAAGCAGTCAAAGCAGATCTAACATGCAGCCCCAAGACATCTATCCCCATATACCACTGGCGCTGTGAGAGGCTCTCTATTAGCTTTGAACCAAAGAAAAGAAGAGCTAATACAAGTCCTTCATTAGCAAATCTTCGTCTACCTCCAAGATATTCAACGAAATCATTAAGAGAATATGGGCCAACATATGAGGCAAGAACATTTATAAAGGCAAACAAAGCACCCCAAGCAGCTTCCCTCCAAAACGTCAATGCTATTGCTGAGAACAGATATGGAGTCCCCGAAGGACTTTCTGCCTTCAGTCGATCCCAATTTGACTTCAGCTTTTGATAGGATACATCGGTCCGATCCTGGGGTGCAAGAGATGGTATATCCTTTGGCCCCAAATGTTTCCGAGCTCCTAAAGCTAAGAGAGGATTCAACCAGGAAAATGTTGCCAAACTAAGAATCCCTGCATCCCTGAAAGGCGTTACCAGCTCAACCCTACTCTGTAAATCACTTGCATGTGCATCACCATTCACCAGAAAAGGCTCACGTAGGTCAGGTAGAACCAAACTCACTCCAGTCTCCCCCTTGAATGCAGCAATGCATAACCATATGCACGGCAGAAGGGAGGCAATTTCCGTCCAGAAAACTACTGTTTCAAGGTGTTGCTTTCTTAGGAGAATGTGGGCTACAACCTGATACAAGCATAACAAGAATGATGCCAGCCACCACGTCCTCAACAGCCCAGGGAACTTTGCTGTGCCTGCTCTCTTGGTCAGATCGATAATCAATACCATAACAAACCAGGCCAAGGTTTGGAATAGAGAGGATGCAACTATTAGCACCAAATGCCGAGACCAGCCATTTTTCCATCCGTAAAACAACCCCCATATTGTCACACCAAGGCTAACCACAGAAAGATAAATACAGCACCAAATTGTAGCCCTGTATGAATTTCTGACCTGAAAGTGATTACAAGAAGTTATATGCAAGCCATTGGAAGTTGCTTCATGCTTGAGGGGACGATAGATGCAACTATAGTACTTCAGTCTCTGCCATACCAAGATGAGAGAATAGGCTACTAGGAAGATCAAATTAAGGACCAGAACTAGGGTATGCTGCTGATAAGGGGCAGATATTAAATCCACTATCCAGTCCCAAGAATTGTCCGATACAGTGCCACCATGCTGGCATTTGTTTTCATCTCCATTCTCACCCGGTTCGCATAGATCGAGGAAATGTTTTGAAACTGCAAAAACATAATAGATCATATTTTATAAATCGATTCCTCTTATAAGTCAATTCCTTGCATAAAATCACGAAAATCACAAGTTGGTTTAGCATGTGTTGGGTTTTAGGTCCCTTTGTTAATCAAGCTAAGTATTTAGTGGATCATGTGGGAATGTAGAAAAAATTGTTGGGTGCAGCATTTCTCTAAGCAATCTGCGAAATAAAAATGCAGGAGAACATAATCGTACAGGACGACAGAGAGTCAAGCATCGTCTTCGAGGCAAGTCCGTTGTCGACGAATCCGAATTGAAAGAGGAAGAAGTGGTCCAAGCGAGAAAACCCTGCGAGCCTGCATATAATCAAAGCAACCGGGGTGAAAAGTGACGAATTGGGATACGGGGAGGTGGAGATTTTGTGGGTATGGCGATGGAGGAATAATCCGGCGATCTAACAACTCATGGATCAAACAGAACGAATTGAAGCGACAGATCGACGGAAAGTGAAGAGATAGAGCAGGGGCAAGGCAGAACAACAAAAATGCTGCACATTCCCGGGATGCACATGCATAGCCAGCATTGAAGGAATAAGTAGCCCTTTTTTTTTCCGAATGTCCACGTGTCAATCATTCCCATGTCAGCCCGCCTCCTACACAGACAACACACAAAGGATATCAATTATTCTTTTATTTTATTTTATTTTTTGTTCCATTATCGAATCATTGTTTTGGACCATTGTTTTTCTTCCTCATGTCTTCACCTAGAACCAGCCATTTAGAATCTAGTATCTCGATCAACGGACTAGATCTTGCATCAAATTTCGTCTAATACCAACAAGTATATGAGGCCATTGTGGCATAGTAGCAAAGTAACAAAGAATAGAATAGAATAGGAAAACTGAAAAACTATAAGGTATGTTTATCTGGATTTGCCTGCACTGAAGCCAGCAACATATGTTTGTCGAATCTGGCCTCCACCATTGCATTTTACTTCCCTGTACTTGTAGGAATTCATAATACAAACAAAGAGACAGTCATTCTTGGCAGCTGGGACTGGAAGTGTGGATAAATGCAAACAGAATTCACCCCATTAGCCATCTCCCAAGTGTCTGCCTGTGGTCCCTGTCTCATGCATTTTGTCTTATTCATGAATTGTGCGTTCCACCCAAGGTATACACCTTTTACTCTTTTTATATAGAGATAAACAATTGCCCTTCACATCTAACAAGTCACATGCACCTTGACACCAATTGACATCTCGATATTTTCCTATATATATTTGTCTGTCTCTTTCCAAATATACTGTGGCATGTAAGTTGCCAATTTGATCCTTTTGATACTCCAACCAACTTTCTCTTCCTTCATTCTCCACAGAATTCTCGAACAGTACACGTGCACTATGGTGCAGGTCGGCTTCTTTTTTCATTTTATAATGTATTGTGTTTTTGAGAATATTCTTTTCTAACGCATGATCTTGCTTTTAAATGGTAGGAATGAAGCAACTTGTTGTTACTGAAAAGGATAAAGACTGGGTCCATCTCACAAAGAATAAAAAAGGGGATGGACATTCCATATCAATGCCTCGTTCCCAATAATAACCTTCGAATACCAACATAGATGTTGGATTATGATGGCATCAAGCATTTAAAACCTGAAATAAATGTCTTTGACAACATAGATTCTATTATAGCTTTAGAATATGGTAGCATCAAGCATTCAAAACCTTCAACCAAAGTCTTGACAACATAGATTCTATATAGCTTTGCATCATAAATGAGAAACAATTCATAAACATAACACCAAATCCAATGCAAGTGTGTGTATTGTGCTTCTTAACATAACCTTTATTGTATAGAAATTTATAAATGATTGACATTTTGTTTCAAGTGATATTATATAACTATAGTTATGTGTATTAATTTTAAGCCTCTCTAGAGATGCATGCTAATGTGACTCTTGTCTCAACTTAAAAGTACTAAACAAATGATGATTCGGTTAAGGATGTTCTACCTTTAATTAAGAAAGTTATAACTGATTGATATGTTTTATTCAAGTGTCATTAATTAACTAGTTCTATGTATTAGATTTGAGCCTCTCTAAGAGAATGAGTGCAAGAATAGAATAGAATAGAATAGAATAGAATAGGTTTTTTAACGTTCACGGAGACCAATAGGCCGTGGGACCTTGCAAGGTTAATGACTCGTCTGAAATTAAAAGTACTAAACAAATTATATTTTCATTTATGATGTTTTGACACAACCTATAACGGACTTCTTAGCAAAAACGATTCTAGAAGAACATGTTCCGCTTTGCTATGGCATATGATATAGATTGTACCCATGGCGAGCTTTTTTTTTCATCCATGTCAATCTTGAGCAAGGTCACGTTATAACCACCTTTAAGTCCACAAGAATGTCGTTGTTGCTGTTGCTGCTACTGCTGCTGTATGGAAACTGGGAATCAGATTCTAAGCAGTCTTGCGACCGACGTTAGCCCGAGGGGTTCTGGAATTGATGACCCAATTCCATCCCTCCACAACATGGTAACTTGGGATTTACCTGCAGATGACTTGTTTAGTGAAATTGGAGCGCTATTTTCCATTTCGCAGATGGAACGAGCTCCCCAGTTTCCATGTTGTTTTCGGCATGGTCAGTGGAGGGTACCCATGAAGCACCCACTTAAGGGAAGAAACTTATTATGACGTGTTTAATCTTTTTAAACCTCCTATTTTGATATCACATAATGAAATTTTAGATTTTAGCTTCCAACTGATACCAAACAACATTCATCGCAAACAAAGCTCATTATGAAGATTTCAAATGAAGATTGGTCTGGTTATTTTGACCCCAAAAGACCACCCACCAAATGCTCACAAGAACTTCATTGGCCCACAAGCACCCAACAATAGACCAAGTATATGATTCTTAAAGTGTGCTATCAAAAGGCATAAAAGTTAGGACGACGACATTTTGCCCTTTTCTAGTCCAAATTAAAACCTGTAAAGGTTTGTGCTTGGTCCCCTGAAAAATGTTGCAGCTTATTTGTCGAGAAAAAGACTTGGCAGTTAAAATGTTGACGTCCCTAAGCCTTTTGGGAAACACTCTTATGTTTTGTAAAATTGTCCAAATGCCCCTCGTTTTAGGGTTATTTTTATGGAAATAACTACAACCTTTTTGCTATGATCCAAAAGAAAATGTGTTCTTTAGATGCATTGTAGAGGAGGATGTGATTTTTGCATCAAAGTTAAGATCACAGCGTGAAAAAAGATCTTTTGGGGACCTTATTAGAGGCATCTTTTTAGGGCTCTAGCGGCTTGCCCTAGCACCTTGCCCTAGCTCCTTGTCCTGCATGTAGATTCCGCCTGTGGGGCCGCATCAAGCCACATCAGCCATAGTCATAGTGAATCATCAGAGGCGGCGAATTGGCCATGCCACAGCGAATCAGCAGAGGCGGCGAATTGGCGAGATGACAGTACTGTGTAGATCCAGTCGGTTTCTGCAGCAGCCAGCCCTGAACATTTTGCAACAGCCATCGACACAAGTTTGTCGAGTTTGGGGTTTATTTTGAACTGTGTTGTCACTGGCACGAGTTGACGGTCCAGCCTTTTGCCTTCCTTTTTTATTTGTGTGCATGGTTGGCCCAAATTGATCTGATATTGGATTACCTCCCTTGCTGTCTGGCCTACACAGAATTGATCTGATACTGGATTACATCCCTTGCTGCCTGGCCTGCTCGCGTCCTCGCCTTGATAATATTCGCCCAGAGACTCCGTTTTGATAATATTTGATCTGGTCTGCTGCTTGAGCCAACTTACCTCCAGTAGCCATCGAATCAAGTTTGATTGGTTTCGGCTTCCTCTCTCGTTTGTTGTTACCTCTTGCAGGGGCTATCTGATTGGTTTTGGGTTGTTTCCTGGCTGTGTCCCAGGGTCGCTACAACCTTGTTATGGCTCGAAAAGCCAAGGAGTTGGCACGCAAGGCAAAGCTCTCCCAGCAGCCCTCGTCCACGCCTGATGCACCTCAGTCCCATGTCCCACCACTTCCAGTTCCACAGTTTGATATCCTCGCGCTCGCTTCTACATTGAAACTACTTAAGCCCTCTACCACCTACACGGACACCACTACCCAGCTGCCCATAGAGGATTGGACACAGGTGGTGCATATGTTACAATTCCTCCTTGAAGCCTATTTGCAACATGTCCCACAAGATAGGGCTGAGCCCACTCATGCTGACACAATTATCCACGAGGTTGTGCACACCTCCATGATAGATGTTGTTGTACGGACTGAGACGCCAGCTGTGCCACCTGCACTGGACATGAATACTCAAACTCAGGGTGATGTCAAGGATCCCATCCAGGAGTCTTTGGAACAGGCAGGGGCTTTGAACCTCCGGATAGTGGGGCTACCTGAGACAGGGTCAGGTACCGGTATCGAAGAAGATGAACGTTTTTTTCACAGAGGTCATGAGCATCCAGGCTCCAGGCGTCATTGTAGCTAGACGGGTAGGGGTACAGAGGCTAGAGCGCCCCCGACATATTTTGGTTCGGTTCCATTCGTCTCACGACAGGCTCTCTATGCTACATCATGGTAATCGCCTTAAGGGCACTCATTTCTTAGTCCAAGAAGACTTGTCTCCTTTGCAACTCTCTCACCGGCACGAGGAGCTCTGCAAGGTCAGGGAAGCGCGAGTGCAAAAAAAATGGGTTGTGTATAGAGGTGGCCAAGCAATAATCCACGATCATTGACCTCAAAATCCATGGTTGATTGTTGCATAGGGTTGGTGTCTCTCATGCAGGCCCGTTGTATATGTTTGTGTATATTTGATAATTTCTATTTCTTGATGGGGCCCATGGGGCCTTTGCCCTAGACTGGATTGTTGTTGTGACTTTTTCACGGGACTTAGTCCCCCCTTTTGTATGGGTCCCATAGCCCACTTAGTCCCCCCTTTTGTATGGGTCCCATAGCCCGCGGGCTTATGTGGATGCAAAAACTTTTATCTTTATCTTTTATCACCTCTACGATGAATTAATGAGACCAAATTATGCCCCTACTACCTATGCACACGTACAAAAAGATGATGTTGATAATGGCATTTGTTTGGTTTATCTTTTCCTTTGCTTTTTTTCTTCCTTTCCATTTTAATCTCTCTCGTTTATGTTTTCTTCATTTGGTCCCATAAACCATTTCGTCTTCATGCACAAACCTCAATCCAATTCAATCTAATTTTTATGATCTTGTATTGGGAGATAATTGAATTCAATTGGTTCTTATATTCCACTGAGACCAATAAAATTTGAAGAATGGAATTATATTGCCGGGAACCCGTATCTCTTGGCTTAGGGTAATCCTATTGTTTTTCTTGCACTTCTTGTCAAACAAATCAGTGTCAGAAAGGGAAATTCGTTTGCAGAATTGATCACTTCTACCATGTCCTCATCAGTAATATCTGCCAAAAGTCTCCAGACGGAATCACTTATGGGAGCTAGGGTTGGCTCCTACACAAAACTTGATCAAACTCTTCACCCAGCCATTCAATGGCCATTTGGAAAATGATTGGGAATCCAGTACACAATATTATTCCCTAAGCAAGAGTCTTAAGTTCGCATTTGTGCATACTCTTAAGTTGTATCTCCAAAGTTATCCTCCTTTTGTGGTGCTTTATAACGAAGTATTGTACTACTATTGTACCTGATGTCGTATATAGAGGCGGGCAGGTGATTATCCGTGACCATTGGCCTGACAATCCCTGGTCGATCACTGGGTAGACTTGTGTTTTAACGTGATGGTTCATGTTTCTACATATTTGTGGATGGGCCTAGGCCCCAGGTTCTACTTTCTTTTGTTTGAGCTATGCTTTTGTGCGGGGACTTTGTCCCCCTCCTTTGTACAGATCCCATAGCCCAATTGGGTTTCCGTGGACGCTAAAATGTTTATCTTATCTTATCTTATCTTCTTAGTCAAATATTATCTCCTAAACAAGAGTTGTTGCTTATTGTAAATAGTGGCCACGTTTTGCACCAACCACCATGGCCCAAAGTATGCTTTGTTTGGGCTCAAGAATAACAAGATCGAGTTTAAAGTCAAGTTTCCATCTTCTAATTTTATAATACATGTAAAGTTTGACACACGTACAAGATATAGTTGCCAATTAGGCACGACTGTGTAGATATCGGACCAATTGCCAATCGGGTTCGATTTGCTCCTATACTGACACAATTGTCCCTATTGTACTAACAAGCACACTCATAAGCAAACAAAATGTTGGGCAAAGTTATGTTCATTTTGTGGTGCTTTATAACAAATTATTGTACTAGTAGGGTACCTGCTGGAATATCTTCTTACTCAAATATTATTTCCTAAGCAAGAGTTGTTGCTTATTGTCAAATATTATTTCTTAAGCAAGAGTTGTGGCTTATTATAAATAGTGACCACATTTTGCACCAACCACTATGGCTCAAAGTATGCTTTATTTGGGCGCGCAAGAATAAGAAGATCGAATTTAAAGTCAAGTTTCCATCTTCTAATTTTGTAATACATGCAAGGTTTGACACACGTACAAGATGCAGAAACAGGTTGCAAATTAGGTACGGTTGTGTAGATATCAGACCAATTGCCCAATACTGACACAATTGTCCCCATTGTACTGACAAGCACACTCATAAGCAAATGGAATATTGGCCACTGGGTTTATCAAACTAAATAACTAAAAAGACTTTTAAGTCTATTACAAAACAAATAAGCTGGTCATTTGGGACCACCTTTTACACACAAGCACACTCATAGCGGAATAGAATGTTGGCCACTAGGTTATCAAACTAAAAGGACTAGCCTAGCTATTACCTCGAGGTTACTTTTTCATATCAATATTTTGGATTTCTTTTTACTTGAAATTTCTGGTAGCACTGCTTAGAGCTAATCACCAAAATTTCAACCCCCAGGTGACTTACGTCGGAGGTGGTCCAAACAAATTCAGATTGCACGGCTTGGATCAGAGACCATTCCTATCCTTGAGCCAAATTTCTCATTGATCAGAGGCTGCAGTATAGCAGTGTTGATCAGAGCCAAAAGTCAGTGTTTGTACTGGAGCAACAGCAAATAGTCTTACTCTATGGATACTTATATGATAATTCTCGTCAATCTCCATTGCCAAGTAATCCACCAGCAGTTAATCCTCATCCACCAATTAGTCCTCCGCCAAATAATCCCAACCAAGCCAATAATTTTACCAGAATAAAGTTGTTAGAGAAGGTGGAGGGTATGCCATCATATTTAGGTGAGAAGAGGAGTCCTCCTGCAGTTTTGCAACTTTTAGCACAGGGACCATTGGTGATCCTCCATTAATATTATCAAAGAAGCACAATTTCTGAACATCCAAACTGGACTGCTTTCCATGTGTCCAATCACCTAGTTGCCTTCACATTTGTCATTGTGGCACAAACATAAGAAATTCAGAAAATAATTGGAACAATTGAAGGGCCTCAACCCAGATGCTGGTGTCATTAATTTTCAAAATCTGTACAGTTTATTCTGCACTGATAACGACAAATTTTTTTGGGCCATATTCATATCAGATCAAAGCCTACCCATGTAAAACATAACATATAAACAGTACCTGCGTTGTATTCGAATTTAGCAATGTGGAGTATGAGATAGAACAAACGCATTTGCAGTTTTGGTGGAGGGGCACCTGTGAATGCCGTATGCAAACATGCATTTGTGAACGAAAAATTATATATATCTGGCAGAATTTTAAGAATTTCTAAGTCAAGTGTGCAAATCAGCCTTCATAGAAGGACTTGAACCAAAGGAACCAATAAGCAGATATTGACTGCAGCCCCTTCTTGAGTAACTGGTTGAATATTATGAGCATCCTATATATATATCAGTAGTAGTTCTTGTACTTAAGGGATAATACCAAAGACATCATCACTCTAGCTCAAATAATGGAACATCAGGAAGGAAATCCTATAAAAATTATGAATTATCTTCACAACCTCATAAAGACCTGCAGTACAGGAGAGCAGTTACTGCACATGTAGAACTCCCCTTATCCTTTTAAATAGATAGATAACCTGGACACATTATTAGAGGTTATAATGCAGCAACTATGTCTTTGGTTTTCAACTAACATCTCATCTGATTGTTCAAAATGAATGGATGGTGTCAATGTGGAACCCTCCAAATCGGAACATAAGAATGCTGCAGAAGGCTACAATGAGTAATCGAAGTAAGGATCCAAGACAAATTTCCAGCATTCATGCAATAAGCTAAAATGTCTTTAAGCACGTGCCAGCTGGAGCTGTTCCAAATAATCGCACTCAAGCACAAATCTCCCATTACCTCCTTCACATATTAAGGAATGAAAAGTAGCTTGGTTTGGTTGAGATACGACATGCATTAACTAGGTAGAAAGCCACATAGGGCTTCTAGAAATAATCTGTGCATGAGCACTCACCATTATCAAAACTATGCACACGGTACACATCTCTTATTATGATTTCTCGTTTTTTAATCTTTGATATGACCTTGGTTACATTATGGCAGTTGATGCAGACACGGAGATTCTTTGTGGCACGGATGACACTGCCTGAAGGTGTGGTAATCAGCCCAAATGCTATAGCCAGCATCTCGCTGTGTCCACAGAAGTTATCCTCTTGGTCGTTGAATAAGAGAGAGCTGAAGTTTAGTATGTGACCACTGTTCTTTATCTGTTCTGTTAGCAACTTTAACATATCATAAATCTCATCACTTAGGGGATGAGTCTTGTCTCCAACTATAAACTCATGTACACAAGAATTAACCTCAATCCAGGCTCTTGCAGGCTTCTTCCATGCACCTACACTTTTTCTGAACCCATCTATCCTTATAGCATCTTCCCACATATGAGCATCATCATAGATTTTGGACATCAACATATATGCAGAAGAACAATGACCATGCAACCAGATGACCTCGTCAAAGCAACGCAAAGCTAGGTTCACATTCCCATATATTTTACAAGCTGTAAGTAGAGATAACCATCCAATATGATTGGGAGGGATGACTCTGAGTAAGGTTTCTGCCTCCTTTAAACATCCTGCTCGGGCAAGAAGATCGACAAGGCAGTTAAAATGGTACTTGTCAGGTTTTATTCCATGCTCTTTTGTCATAGATTCAAAATACTTGCAGCCTTCATCCACTAGGCCTGCACGACTGCATCCAGAAAGAATGTTAGTAAAGGCCACATCAGTTGGTGTTATGCCACTCCGTTGCATTTCTTCGAAACACGCCATGGCAGGTCTTATATTACCAGAGTGGGCATAACCTGCAAGAATGATTGCCCAAGAGACTGCATCTAGACTTGGCAATTTCTTGAACATTTGCCATGCTTCATTTAAACTACCACACTTCATATACATGTCAACAATGGTGTTGCCAAGAAGGCCATCCAATTCAAGTTTATGCTTCACAATTTGATCATGTATCATCTTTCCCTGCACTAAAGCGCCTATCTCACTACACGCCTTTAAGGTGCTCAAAAATGTAACTTTGTCTGGTTGTATGCCTTCTTGTTCCATTTGAGAGAATAATCTTAGAGAATCTACACCATTCCCACTGTAAGCATAGCCAGAAATGATCACATTCCATGAGACCACATCACGATTCGGAAAAGTAATAAACAATGTGTGTGCCTCATCTAAGCTCCCACATTTGGCATACATATAGATCAAAGAGTTTATTAAAACAGCATCCAAACCTATTCCACTACTAACTAAATTTTGGTGTATCATTCTACCCTGTTTAATGGCTGTCATCAAAGCGCATGCTTTGAGTGCAGCAATATAGACACACCTGTCACATTTCACATTCAACATCTGCATTTTGTTATATAATTGAAGAGCATTCTTACCTTGTTCCAAGGATGCATTTGCTGCAATAATTGCACTCCAAGTGTATACAGTTGGCTGTGAAATTTTCTCAAAGACCTCATTTGCTTCCCACAGGTTATTGCATGAAGCAAACAGACGTATCACATGATCACCCAAAACAGAAATTGAAATTAGACCACTATGGACCACAAGAGAATTTATTCTTCTAACAGCTGGCAAATCTTTCTTTCCAGCCCCTCCCTGAAGCAGGCAGTATGCGAAATTTTTAGATATGGTAATCCCCCTTCTTTTGCAATTTTCTGCATATTCGAGCAACTTTTCTAGTCGTTGATGGCTACCCGATTTGCTAAAGGTCTTGCTGGGCACTAACAAATCTGCTACATCAATATTGAGGCCATAACCTTCCATTTCATTGTTTTGATCTTACAAAAATGAAAGCCAACGTTCTACTGCGCAAGGCATGTAAAACAGTTCATCGGAGACCATAATCCAGGAAAGCTAAACTAACCTTTGTTGACCAAAAGTTCCTTAACATGCATTTTTACGAGGTTTTTTAAGCCTCGGCTGGAGGCCCATCTCTGCCGAACTATGATTGTTCAACCCTTCAGTTGTTTGTGGCATTTTTAACAAATACAGGGTAACCATAAGCCAAATCAATCCCGACATTGAGATCGATTCCACTAAATCAATTTCTTTGATAATGTAGTTTCTCCTTCCTACAAAGCCATATCGCCCATGTGCCAGCTTATTTTCTTTGCAAGAATCCACTTACATTTTTCTTTCCAATCCCATTCCATTTAGGGAAAAATGGTGAAATACCCTCCCTCGTTTTGGGGTTTTTTTTTTTTATAACCGTAACCTTTTTGCGATGATCCAAATGAAATTACGTAAGAGGGAATCTTCACCTCGAGAGAATTATGGCGAGGAATATCTGAGGCGGATCGCCAAACGAGGTGGGGCACGAGCGGCGGAGCTGCGAGTGCACCGCCGAGTTTGGCGGCGCCGCCGAGGAATATTTCGAGCATACTTCTTAAGGGGTGAAGATTCCCTTACGTGCAAAATAATGGGTTTGAAAAGAGGGCAAAAAAACCAGTAATCTCACCCTAATGTGGATTACGTTCTTCAGATGTATTGTAGAGGACGATGAGGTCTTTTCTTCAAACCCAAGATGATCCAAATGAAATTATGTTCTTCAGATGTATTGTAGAGGACGATGGGGTCTTTTCTTCAAACCTAAGATCACCAGAATCATAGTCCGAAATCACAAGTTATGTGATTTTTAATACACAAAAAATTTCTAAGAATTTAGGAGGGATTTAGAAGACCATAACTTACAATTTCGGGCTCCGATTCTAGTGACCTTAACTTCGATGGATAGACCTCATTCTCCTCTACAATACATCAGAACACATTTTCATTTAGATCATTGCAAAAAAGTTGTGGTTATTTCTATAGAAATATTGCCAAAACGAGGGGCATTTGAACAATTTTAGCAAAACATAAGGGTAGTTCACAATTTTTCCCTTCTGCTTATCTCCACAATCCTCGTGCTAGAGTTTCGTTATTTTCAAGAAATCAGGTGTTATAAAACCTTAAAGACTTTGGTGAAATATTACATTTAACAAGCCTCGTATCATAATAGAATAATAATTGACTTTCATACATTATAATCTATGTTTTCTCAATATATATATTTATCCTAATTACTAGTGGTGATAGACGCTTTCTTGCTTACTTATGTTGGCTGGCGTCTAGCTAAGGTTTCTAGAATGTAAATTACATGCAGAAAGTAATATCTCTGTATGGAGCATATCATCGTATTTCGATTCAGGTATCTACGCCTCGACCGAGAAATAGTAAGCCCACAATCTTATGGTTGAACTCGTATGACTGGCCTAAGTGCTGGCCATGCAGATCGCAGGGTTGATCTCCTTAAGCTTGACCAACTTTTTAATGCATTCGTCTAGACAAGTGGGTTGGCGGTAAAAAGATTGGCAAGTTGAGCGCGAACAGTGATGGTAAACACCACCAAAAGCTTGATGCAATCGCACCTGCAGCATACCAGCGGGGTCATCAGGGACACCTGATGATGTACCCACTACACAAGAAGCTGGACCTGAGGATGATGATGACTACTAAGTCATCTAGAAGTGATTGCAGCCGCGACCTCGCGAACCGGTGATCAAGCTCCAGATGGTCACGTAAGCTAACTTATAGAATTGCTTGGTTAACCGCTATTGACGATGACGTGTTTTCCACAACGCAGGCGCAGATGTCTTTCCAACTTAGTGGGAAGAGGATGTAGTGGTGGTCTTCAGTAAGGAAGTTGTGTCCTACCTTAAGGTGCCAGCTGCCTTATCAAGTCTGCCCGGGGGGTGCACATTTAAGAAACCCCTCCATACATGTGCGTGTACGGAAGGGGGCTAATTTCTAAAGCGTTCCGTACGTATACGTACGGAGAGGTTACGGTTAAGAATTTTGTTCGTTACGTTAGGGGATAGGGTTAAATGTCCCTTGTTATACGTATACGTCCGGGGGCGGCAAAAATATTTTCATCTCGTATGTTCTTCGAGGCGGAGGCGGAGGCGGAGGCCGAGGCCGGACCCTAGGTCGAGGAAGCCGTGAAGTGGCGTAGGATCTCCTTCCTAGCTGCAGCTTAGGTCCTCTTCTTATCTGCCGAAGGTGCTACAAGAAATAATATCACTGGTTGAGAATAGTTTAGGGTTCTACCTGATCCTTTCTTAAGAGATGGCCGACTTTGTCCTTTGCCCAAATGCAGACGGAGTTAAAGATAGAGTAAGCGGGATGAAGGTTCCCGAGAAAGGAGCAAAACGAAGAAATAAAAGAAAACCCTACCTCCTTGGTCAGATACAGTATGTGTTGATGGTTAGTACAAAATGCCGATGAGTATTACTTTGGAACCTTCATCTGCTTACTTTGAATTGATTGCTTGCTTGCTTGTAAAGTATCATCATCTTTCAGGTAGAGAATAGTCTTTTCATTGTACCGATACATGGAAAAACAGGAGTACACATATTGGGGATTTAGGATACCTTACGGAGTATTTAGAATCCCTTACTGGTTTTATTAGACTGAGGGATTGAATGCACTGTTACTGCTCCAACAGTATATATATTTCAAACAGACAGCAGTTGTATGCCATGTTCCGGCTATGTACCATTCAGTGCCCATGTTTTTCCTCATATAAATCTATTCTTCATTCCATTTAGTGCTCCATAATTATTCTCAATGTAAACCATGCATGTATTGAAGGTAAGAACAATATTATTGTTTGTCTTATTTTATTGCAGAGATAATGCCTGTGTAATTTTATGAGCAAAAAATACATAAATCACACTGTGGCAAGGATTGTTGGTAGGTAAATATTAAGAAATAGCTACTGCTATGCTAGAATCTAGAAATGCAAATTCTTAAGCATGTTTATTATTATGTTCTAACACCAATGCTAACAAATTATTTTGAACTTTTTATCAGATTCGATATGCTAACATTATGTTGAGGGTGTCAAACAAAGAAAAGGGAAAAGAAACAGAGGTGAAAACAAGCGAGGGAATATTTTTAGAGTAGTTTTCATATATAATGGTAGTTAACGTTCTATCTTTTATTGCATTTGTCTTACCGTCCTATCTATTGGTGTTGCAGGAAGAACAACATTCCTGTCAAAGCAGGAAGAACAACATTTCTGTCAAAGTGGTGCTCACGAAAGCCATCGAGGATGACGTCAAGCTTTTCTAAGGGGTTGAGTAATGGGGTACTATCTTATTCCTTTGTCTTTCCACTTGTAATGTATTAGTAAAGATATCAGGTGGCAGCCATGTCTTTGGATGCTGCACTGAAGATTGCTATTTATCTACATAGATTTCATAACTTGGATTTGTTCCAGTAGGGGTGAGTTATGCATATTAATGATCCATTTTCCCTGTAGATTACATCTAAGATATGGTCAAGCTTGCTAAACAAAATGGAAATCCATTCATAGTTCTTGCTACATGTTTCAGGTGGTATGCACTCAAGGTGACTTCTAAATGGGAGGGCTTTGAGCATAATTGGGATTCATCCATTCGAGTTGTACAATATGAAGGTAAATACATCCTATAGAGCTCCTTTCAAGTGAGCTTGCTAACAAGGTTATTATGTTTCCTTGTTAGGTCCCATCTATTGATTGTTGATCTTGCCATTTAGTTAACAATGTGAACAAGGCTGAGTCCAAGGCTGAGATTGTCAGTTTCCCATAACCAGAGCTTGGTTTCTAGGTATGGTAAGATGCCATCATTTTCTGCAAGAGTAATCATGATTTGCCTTCATTTTCTGTAAGAGTGGTCATGGCCTCTATTTTCTGTAAGGGTGGCCATGATCAAGAATAAGGAATGTAACTCTCTAGAGATAGCCTAAAACTCTGTCATCATTACATAGGGATTGGTGGAGTGTCCATTTTGATAATTACCACTATTCCGTTTAGCAGGTAATTCCGTTTAGCAGGTTTACTATTAGGAACGTCTTTGTTAGATCTGTATATTCACAGCAACTGTTATTGTCTTATAAAGCAGGCCTGGTTGAGCTACTTGTGGCGCCGAGCCAAAAGCAATGGCATGGAAGATGATATTGCAGATGAACGACTGCAGTACTGGATCAACAGAAGCAATCAGGAGCCCACTCCTCACGATGCTGTTGGTGGTATGAATGACTAGTCTGTTCCTTTATAATGAACATATTGATATGGATGTCAAAGAGTCAGAGAAAGTAAAGTCGTTTCTCCTGGTGAGAAGAGTGAATGTCACCAAACATGATTGGATTGCCATACTCATCTATCTGTTGTGCATTTTCTGTAAGTAGACAGTAGAGCATTAGGATAAAGTAATAGTTTTGAGATTCAATGCCTTAGCCTTATTTCACAAGCCTGAGGTTTATATGTTGGTTTGATCTTGAATAGTTGAAAGAGAGTTACTGCAAATACGGATGTTGGGCATAGAAGATCAGCTTTGGGAGTCCTCAACGAGGGAGATTGTCCAAGAAGCAAGCAACCGGAAGTCTAACCCCCCCCCACCCCGGAGGCTGAAGGGCAGAAGCTTAAATTTTGGACATTGTAAATCACCATTCTTTGATTTCAATGTGGTAGGCTGCCGTGGCAGTTTAGATGTTTGAAATAAATATTTGATCTCCATGTAAAATATGGGTTGAAGCCGCTTTGTTCTACATATGCTATCTAGCATATGTTGTGTATTTGACACTTTTGATAAAAGGCATAATATCATTGAGATTGTAACAACTTGGTACAGCAGCTGGCTGCACTTTCTTTTATGCTCTCACTGTCTATGTCCCAATGGAAGTTTTGCATTTTTGTTTTGTGGTAGAGAATGTTGGAAAGGAAGTTAAAGGGGCTTTAATCTAGGTAAGGACCTTGGTTATACCAAGGGTTTTTGTTGACTTCAGGAAACAAATTATTATTTATAAGTGCAGAGAAATGTGCTCATGCATCTTTGGTTTATTTTACACCTTACGAACTTGTCAAATAGTTCAGAGATATTATGCTATTAAACAGTCTCATAGCAACCAAGCCAATTTGGAATTTGATTCTGGTAGGAAACACAGTTCCTCTTTGAGGAGCACACTTCTTCCTCTTCCTTTTGCCTAACCAAGTCCACCTTATTTAGTAAAGTGGAATCGATTCATTATATGGACATGGTAATTTATCTGCACATTTGTGGAATTTTAACATGATTGTAGACGGATTCATTTATACTTACATGGTAATTTATCTGCACATTTGTGGAATGTTAACATGATTGTAGACGGGAATTGTAACAGGAGCATTTGATTTGGACATGGTAATTTATCTGCACATTTGTGGAATGTTAACATGATTGTAGACGGGAATTGTAACAGGAGCATTTGATTAACTTAGTATGCAAAGAATTTGGTTAACTTAGTATGCAAAGCAATTGGTCAAGGTTAAGTACAATTCTTGACCAATAGAGGCCAGTGATTTTTAAGTTCAAAAATTTGTCCCTTGAGTCTGTCTTGGGATGTTGTATGAATTTATTTGGTATACATTATACAACAACGTGCCATTTAAGTTCTAGAGTAAATTAGTCGTTTTTTTTTGCTTGAGTTCTATTTTCTTCACTCTAATGCCAATCAACTTTATGGTCAACAATTATTTCCTATGAATCACCAAATATGAATCTTGATTTCATATGGCATCTTTTTTCTATCAACGCATCGGCTAAAGGGCACAAATAGCGGCGGTGAAGACCGTTGCGGCAAATTTTTGTAGAACATAAGTACTTTTCCTTTGTTGTTCCCTTGGGAGAACTTTCACTTCGACCTCAAGTGTTCCCAAAAGGGTACCAAACATTTTGCCATTCCATGTGACGAACTTGGAATCCTTGAGTTTAGGCGGCACCCTGGGAACTGGCTCCACAATCTTGTGTTCATTTTCCTATAAGACCAAATCCCTTATTAGCTTGCCTTACTTATTGAAGCTCCATGGAAACTAAACCTTCATTTCAGCCAGTCCAACTGCTAAGAACAAAGGGAAACAAAAGAATTGCAATACACTGATGAATGTCTTGAAGCTCCATAGATACTGTATTGTTGTGCCACCATGTGCGGGACCATGTATTAACTTTCCTCTTAAGGTTTAAGAACTGACCAATTTACATGGCAATAAATAAGCTAATGGTCACCTGATATGATTCACCTCTAGGGTTATGATTGTCCCTTGTCCCCAAGTTAAACCTAGGTTAAACCCTACGCTCAACCCGACCAATCACATAGTCAACTATATACACAACCCCCACACAACTGATCGAGGGCACTTGTGGACGGACCTGTAGCAGCATTGTAACGGCTTGTAGAATAAGGTCTGTCTGAATTTATGAAACTGATTTTAAAAATATGTTAGGGGGTATGGTTGAATTTAGATAATTTATTGCACAAATATGGTAGGGGGTTTTAAGGAATTTATAAAACTCAGTGTATATATATGGTAGGGGGTATACCTGGAGTTTCTAAAAATTTCCGTATAAGGGGATTTTTTCTAGTATTTTTACCGTATAAGGGCCTTTTTCTTTAACCCTGTGCACGCACACGCCCTATAGACTATACATTAGCTGCACCCCCCGGGCAAGTCTGCCACCGATAGATGGTGTTCATTGTTCATTCTTGTCAAGGTCATGGACGTGTTTGATATGCCATCTAATCTATGACTGATGTGACCATTTTAATGATATCTATTTCGCTGGGAGCTATAGTTGGACGCCTGAGCTTCTGCGATCCACAGGATAATGGGTTCAAAGACACCTTATGATTACCTACTAGACAGGAAGCTGAACTTGATGGCCAACACGTCAGCTGCAAGAGATCGCAGTCGCGATCTTACGGAGCATGTCTGTTAATGCATATACCTGCCAAGAACTTCAGTCTCTGGAAAGATGAAGGCAGCGAAAATTTTAGTGGCCCCGGCGGGCCATTTGGCCCCGAATTACCTATTTTGGGAAAATCCTCTGGCCGGCCTG
>JAANSK020293712.1:8254-19907 GCA_011763485.2 Isoetes engelmannii
CCCCCCCCCCCCCCCCCCCCCGTTTTTTTTTCCTAATTGCATAATGTGGCCAATGTAAATGCATCTCCAACTAGTTGTGCAGTACATATATTCCAGTTTGGCAATGTTGAGTGCCCAATAGTTGGCATTTCATTTGTTGAGAAGTTTAATAATAGAATATTTGCCCCCTATTTCCTGCTCACTCCTCTTTTATAAGCATGTCCTGCTATAGCCACTTGCCTAACACTTTCTCTTATTTTCTTGAAGCTAGATTCACCCTTCAAGTTAATACTCCTTGCAATGTCAGAGACACTGTCAGCAAGCAAATTCCAACCCATGTAGAGATCTTGGTATCTGTAATAAATTCAAGTTCATTATAAGATCTTTTTCTTTACCTTCCAATGTCTGACCATCGTCTTCTGGCACATTTTCAGCCACTTTCTTTGATGTTTTCAATGCAATCATATTTTTATGCTTCTCCAACTCTTCTTCTGGAATTTTTCCTTCTGGAAAATCGATCCACCATGGATAGTTACATATCTCAAACTCCGATAGGCCACCTGTTCTATTTAAGTCTCGTTTCTCAGAATACATGGACTCCACACCTTCTAATGTGGCCCAACCAGCCATCAGTAGTGGCAAGATAGCAAGGTATTTGTTCTCCACGTAAAAAATCAAGTACCTGCATGTATAGAAAAATGCCATGAGAAAAATTTAAGGAAGCACATGCGCTGCGCTGCCCTCCTAATCTCGATGGCATCCTCTAATTTGGTTGTTATAGACATGCTTCTTTCATATGCTTTGAACATAATTGGCCTGTATTTCAGCTTGAACTCCCGGAACCGTCTTGCTAAATCCTTGCCACCATGATTGATCACCAAGTTGTCCTCCTCAAGAATCGATTCTAAGGTGTCATTAGTTTTCACCAAAAATTGCTCCAGCCATGTCTCTTTCTTTACCCAATCTTGAAAGTCCTTGTCATTGCTAGGGATCTTATAACTATGCACATTAGTAATATTAGCGGTCATCCAATTCAACTACCTAACTCTAACAGGAGGATCAACCTTAGCTCTAGTAAGAGCATATAGTTTCTCAACAGTCAAACGCAAATATGAGTTTTCTTGTTTCTTGCTAGTAACCAAATTTATCCAATCATTATTAAGATCAGGATTTAGAATTGCCAAGTACTTTCCAATTTTTTTTACCTAATTCGTCTTCACATCTTTTTTCTGGTTTGACTTTTGCCTCTTCACGACTAACCTTCGCCTTCAACTCAGATATGGCTTCCTCAATTTCATTCTCAATTTGAGACTGTCAATTCAAGAAGATAAAATAGTATGATAAATTATATAGCATATAAGGAAAAACTTGAAGAAGTTTACCTGATACAAGATGTGTGCTAATATGTAACGTGTATGAGGATACAATGGCTCCATTCCCATCGTTTTAACTTCATGTGCTCTCAATTTTTGAAGCTCATCCGGAGGAATGTGTTGAATGAAACTTGATAAACTAGACATTGTCATTCTATGCACTCCATATAAAATGTCTTTTAGTTTTGTGCATACAATTCCCGCTTCATTAAGCCTGCATCGTATTCACGCATTTATCAGAAATAAATAGACACATCATTTACACATTAGTTTTCACATTAGGACTTACTATTGATCCTGCTCATTGCCCTAACAAGTGATGCTTCTTTTTGTTCATCAATTTGAACAAATGTTGCCTGGACCGAGAAATCATATTGCCCGCGAGAGAATAACGATCTCTAATTTCTTGCATCCAAGCATCAGTTCTTTGATTCCCATCCCAACATAAGAACATCTTACCACTTAAATCTTTTCATTCTTCATTTTCTGCAAGCTCGCTCTCGAAGCGTTGATTCTCCTCCAACCAATATGCGTCCCAAGTGCTCATGATGTGGGTAGTAACTTGGCAATAGCTACCCACTGCAGTGGTGATAGACAGAATGAAACTCCCCTTCTCCATTACATAACCATCAACTCATAAGATCTCTCGAAGTGACTTGACTTCTTTGTTAATTATTCTGACTGTCTGATTGAGCATTATCCTACAAAGAGGAATCAATGGTGGAGCAGTCATGCGTACAATTCTTAACTCCTGCAGTGTCTCTGAAATCATCTGCAAGGTGAATGTCCTAGGAAATTCCAGAGATTCTGAATCTTCATCTTCTTTTCCCTTCTTTTTGCCTTTTTTATTTATTTATTTATTTAGAACTCCCTGCCTTTGCTTTTGCTTGCTTATCATGCTAAGGTAAAGTAACATTAACATCCTGCAAATCATTATCTCCACTATCATGACAATCACTTTCACTTTGCACATTACTGTTAGTGTCCATGGTTTTGGTAACATTCTCATGTTCAAGCTCGTCATGTGCTTCACTAAACTCTGTTTCAGGTCTAGGACTTTTCAAATCCATACTATCACTCTCCGCAGTATTTTAAATCTGCCATTTTCTTTAAAGCATGTCTCGGCTCCTTCTCTAAGTACTTGTATACAAAATTTGAAGCTCTGTTTCTAGTTTCTACCATGCTAAAATCTGCATGAAATAAATGAGAAACTTAAAAACAAAAAAAAAGAAAAGAAAATAGTTTCTTACTTGAATGATATATGTCTGAAAGCATAATACCTCATTGCCGATCGGAAACACTAATACTAACCTGTTTCAAGGATTAACACATGTAAGTGATTAACTTAATTTAAAACAATGGTAAAACAGGAAACATGAACTGCTGAAAAACGTATCTGTCAAAAGCCAGTCGGCGTCGATTGGCTTTTCCAAGGTGAACTAGGAACTAAAGAGAAGATAAGAAATGAATGAAAATGAGGGTTTTTTTCAGTGTGAACTGAGAAAATGTGTAGGCAAAAAATTCAGTTGGCGCCGACTGGGTTTTCAAAGCTTTTCCAAGATGCCTTCTAAACTAGAAATATTAGCAAGGCAGAATGAAAATGAGGGGTTTCTTTAAGTGTGAACAGAGAAAATGTGTAGTTGAAAAATCCAGTCGGTGCCGACTGGCTTTTCCATGCTTCCATTTGATCCAAAACTAAGCGACAGACTTGAAAACAAGAACATTAAAAACTAATACTAAAGCATTTCAAACATAGCAATACAGTCACGAATCTCCAGTTTTTTAAATTTTTCTCGAAAAATATACATGTGCAACAGCCAGTCGGCGCCGACGGGCTTTTCCAGGCATTCTTTTCAACTAAAACAAAAACGGAGAATACGAACCTGAACTGCAGAGTTCGCCAATCCTGGAATGGCAGCGGAGGAGCAGCGGACTGATCTGAGCACAGAACGGGCGACGGAGGAGCAGCTGATGCTATTTTCACCTGGCCGATTTCCTTTACGATTCGAATAGTTTTAAAGATAGTTTTTACGATTCCAATAGTTTTTAAAAGATAGTTTTTACGATTCCAATAGTTTTAAAGATATTGGCTTTTTCAAAAAGATAGTTATTTTTTAAAAAACTCTCTTTTTACAGAAGTCCTTAATTAGTTTGCCACATTCATCACGTTCGCCACGTCCCTTTGTACAGAAGTCCTTAATTAATTTGCCACGTCTACCACAACTAAGAAGAAAAAACGGTAACAATTCAGTTAACGCATTATTTTAAATTGTAGTTATAATTATTAAGAATGGCGCCCATTTCAACAAAACTTTTTAAATTCAAATAAGTCAACCTCTACTTTCAATTTGTCTTGCCTATGGCTAGTTGCGTCATAGTGAAGGGATGGAAAAGAGATCAAGAAATGTCTATGCCTTTCCTGCATGGGAAATGCATTCTGGATAGTAATGCTCTGGCATGTTTCTTTCAATTTTGAAAAGACGCATTATGTGTTGTTCAAAGTGGCTATGGTCCAAAATTTCTAAGCAATGTCTTGGAGGAAACCGTGAATGAAGGAGGTAAGCATTGTTACATTGTAGAGGAATGATTTGGCGACACTGTGATGGTCTATGGTGGCTTGTTGTGTGATAAATCTTGTAGAGTTGTAAATGTAGACTCAGAATCATCCTCAGAGTCTAGCAAATGGTGTAACTCAACCTTCAAGAAGATCCTTTTACGGAGTGGTAACAACAAGTTAAAGAAAATACTCACTGAAGTGCAAAAATAAGTCCAAGTAGAATGTTTACCTCCTAATTATGATGGCAAAGTTGTGTTCGAGTTACCAAGCCAACAGGAAGCAGGAGGTAGCATGGAGGGTATGCAACAAAATCAAGATCCTCATATGTGGACAACATATAGTCACATGAGTACACCTGCATTAGATGGTACAGTGAGGCTTGCATATTGTGCGGGCTACCTACAATGCCAAAATCCATGCTGTGATTACTTACTTAGCAAAGATGAGCAAAATTCCATTCAGTGAAAGGGGTATATTAATTTTAGGCCAAAAGTTGGTCCTATAGGTGATGAGCATGGTTTAGTTAGTTGCGCATACTGCAAGGAGCAACCGTATTGTATTGCCTTATGTGATGCAACAATATATCATTGCTTCCCAAAGTGTACTTTAGACACTAGATTTGTTATACATACAAGCAGCCACTTCCATCCAATAAGGCGTGCACTGCCATATTAGAAATCAAGAAAATGAAGAACATTATCGAAAGTACTCCTATTTCAATTGCTCACATGGCTCCAAGGCAATTTCAGAATAATATTGTCATGGAAGAAATATGCAGAAGCATATTGTTGGAGGTGGATGTTGGAGAAATTGACAAAATGAGATCAGAGCAAGTAGATGTTCTTTTGCTACGACTGGAACCACTATGCAATCAAAGAAGGTGAGGTTTAAGGTGTGGATTTTCTCCTTTGTTATAAAATTAAATTCCTTTTCTGTTTATGCTAGGTTGAGGAAGTGGATTGATGATGCAAGAAAAAGAAATTGGCAATGCCAAGATGAGCTAAGTTGCATTTTGTACTTACAAAAGGAGATGATGTTACGAGTTCTTCCATGGTTCAAAGTTTTATGATCAGTTGCATGACGTTCGAAATGAGAGGTGCTATTTTTTCAAGATGTTAACAGTTGGGGCTGGTTCAAGTGCGGACCTGGTGAACCGAATGCGACCTGCTGGCGACCTAGCAACATCATGGTTGCATTTCGACCATGTTAAGAGGATAAGTGGGTGGACAACAATGGCCTGTCATGTATATGATCCTGTATGAGTACATGGTCAACACTTGATTAAAATAATTATTTGATGCACGTAGTGATCCATTGTGTTTGTTTTGTTTACTAGGATATGAGGTCTACAGACAATTGCTATTTGCGAAATGAAAACAGAAGACGTGATTTCTCAGAAGAAGTTCTGGAGAAAAATGAATAAAGTGCTAGCGTGTAAGGGCTTCCCACCAGCACAATTTCATGGATTTATGGCCGATGAGGCTCAAGCAAATTGGAATGTCATTCGAGAATCAGTATTATTTGGAGGTGAGACATATCCAGAAAAGGAAAGATCATGCATTTTTTATTTTGAACAGTGTTTGCAAAGGTAGACAAAAAAAAAAAAAAAAAAAAAAAATCTAAGCCTAGGAAATATGCAATATTGCTTGGACCAATGTAGAAGTTGGAGACTATGTTGTAGTCAAGAAGAAGCTGAAAGTCAATATCAGTCTATTCTTCAGTGGTTGCCTGGTAATGCAACTACAGCTGATGCAATAGCACTATCTTCGTGGTTAGCATAGTGGCATCAAAGAGTCAGTAGATGGAGAAATTTTAGGCCAAAGAAAATATTGCATCTGCAATACATATCCCTGATACAAATCTCTCTGAATCTAGACATGGGACTTGGATGGCTATAATTGGTTACAAGAAGAATCTCTCACTGTATGATGCCAGTCTATTTGATTTGACAGAAGCTATTTTAGAAAGCGCAAGGTATAAATCATATCTAGAGCACAATTATGTGGGGACAGGTCCGGGAATCTCTACCTTATTTTTAAGGTTACAAGGTAGGATTAATAGTGGTATAAAGCCTTCTGAGGTGAGCTCTATTGTCAATAAAGAAGCTTTTTGGCAAGGGCTTCCCGTACATGGCATGGGAACAGGAGGGAATGATCAAACTATACTAAAAAGAAAGAATTCGGATGTAGCTGGAAGTAGTCACAATGAAAAGGGAGCACATAGGCCAGATAAAGAAGCTATCAACATACCACGTGTATCTAGGGATGATCCTGTTGTAAGAAACTTGTTCAACATTAAAGACATTATCGTAGGAGAAAAGAATGTTGCGAGAACAAACTGGGCTATTCGAGGGACTACAGCAAACAATAAAGTTAGATGTCAGGGGAGAACAAGCATAAATGGCAAAAAATGTGACAAACTTGTCAACAAAGGTATAGCATCTTCAGTGGCTCCTTCTTTTTATGGTATCAGGACATTCAGAGGTGGTCAATGTGAGCAGATGTTCTAGTTCTGTAGAGATAACATAAAGTGCACATGGTATCCACATCTTAGCGTACAAGAGGTTCCTCCAAGACCTATTCTATGGCCAGTTGTAACAGATACATGCATCACACAAGATGAACTTGAAGTTCTTCAAAATGGTGGGTATAACTTAGAGGGGTTACATAGGACTGCTATTGAGACAAGCCATACTTTGACATAGGAGAGAGAAGCATGTTGCAGTCAGGAACATCGATGCGGCGAGATGGTAAATGGGTGAAGAGGAGGTCAAAACTAAGTAGACAGTGTGAGGTTAACTTGGAAAGGACCAAAGATATGGTTAATGTTACTGTAACCATAAATGTATTACAAGTAAACCGACATGTTGATTTCTTCTAGAGAGGGAGAAGAAAATATATATCGTCAGCATCAAGAAAGAGCCTGCTTGCACTTGCCCTGACTTTCAAGGAAAGGCATTGAAGAATAATTATACTCCCTGCAAACACATGCTCTATGTTATGACAAAGATATCAGGCAAAGATCTAGCGGTTGATTTGACCTTGATTAAGCCTATTCTATCTGATGCTACTTTAGCAAGGTTACTCCAGTAGTAAATGCTTCTTTGCTTTAGGCTTTCGCACTTATGCATTTCCTTTAGAAATTCAGTTTCCTGTATGCAACACCAAATAGGTGTGTTTTTCTATTTTATTACATAATAACTTATCAAACTTGTTACATTCCAGCATCTCTAAATACCAACCAGTTTATTGAGATTGTTCTTTGTGCTTCTCAATTTAAAATAGAATATAATAGAATAGAATAACTTTTTTACCGTCCGCGGAGGCCAATTGGCCTATGGGACCTGTACAAGGGAAACAACATGCACATTATGGCCCGGGTGAAAAAATCCCGTGGGGAAAAACCGTGGCAGCAATGAGCATGCTGGAAAGATGTTGTTTTGACACATTCTACACAATTGTTGCATGGCTTTAACAATATTCAAGTAAGTCGGTTGAAAAAAGACCAAAGTGCCCATGAGAAAAGACCCTGTATAAATTTACATTCCTTTACTCACCAGTTAAAAAAATGCAACTATTGTTGTCCATGAAGTTACATTGCAGTCAAACATCCCACTGAATACTCCTATTGCCTCCTTCAGGTAACATCATTTTTTATACACGTCAACAAGGGCAGTGTCAACAGCTACATCTATCATTAATTTGCAACTTAAAAATAATGCATGCAACCTTTTCGCTTCCTCCGGATTCCTAAAACAACCATGATTCAAATATGGTCGTGAAGGTAATGTTATTTGGTAGCATGCATTTAGCTTTAATTTCTTGAAACTACTTCATAGCTTTTTTATCTTCCTTAGTATAGGCATATCCAGCAATCATGGCATTCCATGTGATCACAATTTTCTTAGGCATTTAATTGAGAGAGAAGCTAATGAGTGGAACAACATAGATAACAATAACAAATGACCGTAACTCTAGTTTGGATAGGAGAGACAAATTTTTCTCTGAGTCCTCAAATTTCTCTTCTTTAAAATTCTTTTTTGACTGCCATTAGCTTTTTTTCATGTAAAAGGATCTACTTTATTGTTGAATTGCTGGGTTCAAAACTTGCATAACTTCTGTTGCATGTGATGTAATTGCCATTGCCAAGTTGTTGCAGTCAACTGTATTTTTATTATTATCTTCAAAGTCTGTGAGACATTCATCACTGATATTATGCCTAGAGTTACACTTTTGGCAGTGAATTGGTAATCCAATCCATCTCAACTGCAAGGCAATTTGGTTTCCATAAAAGTCAACGATAGGAGTAAGTGGGAACAGGCTTGGTAATATCCAGTTGAATGAAGCATTTAGGAGGTTTGTAGGGCGAGTAAGTTCTGATGGAGTTAAAAAAATTTATGAAACAATCCTTATTCCAGTAGATAGGACTGTGATCACTCATCACAACAGAGATCACAAGAAATTTCCAAATTCATTCAGTGGTACGGTAGCACTCCATTTTAAAAAGGATAGTTGAAAAGTGTCACAAGTTGATTTCCTTAATTTGAAAATGCATCTGGAGGTTCTTTCACATCCTTATTCTGCAAGAAGATAGGGGTAATTGAGCCAGTAAATGGAGTTTATGGTAATACTTTTGTGTAGCCTTAACAAATGATCCCAAAGTGCCAACATAGTCGACTTTTA
The DNA here is from genome assembly GCA_011763485.2 of Isoetes engelmannii. Classification (NCBI taxonomy): domain Eukaryota; kingdom Viridiplantae; phylum Streptophyta; class Lycopodiopsida; order Isoetales; family Isoetaceae; genus Isoetes; species Isoetes engelmannii. Next base: position 16,846 of record JAANSK020293712.1, read on the forward strand.
TTACCACAAGTAATTTTGAGAGGCTGTCAATTCTAGAGGAAATCAAGGAGAATTAAGCCGAATACTTCTAAAAAGTTGAGTAGAGATTGGAGCTCTCGAGTGTTGTATCTCAAATCTTCTGCAAGCCATTGGTCAGTGATAACTTTAGCGTCAAGAGCAGGTATGATGTGATTCCCACCCGGATCTTTGGATAAAGTGTCTCAATTTAGAGGGTAGTGGCTGAAATGATGCATGTCTTTTGAAGTAGGACCAGGACAATGGAATGTATGTAACTGTGAAAGGAGATCGTTCATCTGGCCAGTAGAAAGTAGCATGAAATTATATAAGATAGTGAGGGAGTTTGAATTTAGGGCTTGCGAATAATTCCAAATATTGTTTGGGCATAAATTTGCCATAAATGCAAAGCGATGAAAGAAATTGGAAACAGAGAAACAAAGCAGCTAACGAAAAAGGCAAAGAAGGCAATGCGAGATGTAATGTAGGACAAATGAAAGACAAAAAGCAGATTGGAAATGAAATTAACAAGAGGATGGGAGGATTGAAGTACCAATAAATTGCCAAATTAACTCTGATGAAAAACTATCAAGAATTATTTTGAGAAAACCTTAACTGAGATCTTTTGGTCAAACCAATCACAGAATACCTATAAGCAAGCTACAACCGAGATATTTCTTTTACTTGTGAATTCAAGGACCCAAGATTCTATAATTTCGTTTGCAAATTCTTCAGAGCTCGGAACAAAGGAGTATCTAGGAGTGAAGAGAAAACATGGGAATGACTGTTTGCAAACAAAGTGGTGCCAGAGCTCAGAAAAGGAGCCTTAAAGAAAACCACAGGTTAGCCATTGATCCTGTCTCAGAACTATAAAAAAATTTACATCCATATATAGATCTTAGGGTGAAGAATCGATCTAAGGCTAGACTCTACAAGGGCCAGCAAATGATTGGGAAAAGACTTGGATCAATCAACAAAAAATTATTCAATTGCAAAATAAAACTCTTCACAAGTTTAGCACAATTGCACCTTGAAATAAACTTAATTCAATGTTTTCAATGATATGATATGATCTCATGACACGGAACATAGAATGTAAATTCAAGATAACATTAATTTTCCACGAATTCAGACTAGAAATGCTACTCTTTTTTCGCATTTCACGTGATTGTAATAAAACTTTGATGTATGTATGAGCAGATCAAAATTTCAGTCTTGAGAGACCCAGTCAGGTCCATAAGGAATATCTGAAAAAACAGATGTCCAAGAACCATTTCACATCTATGATATCTGAAATAGAATAAGAATGTGAACGTACTATAATTTTTCAATACAAATAGATATTAAGCACTACATCTTGTTAAATGCATTTCATTTCTTCAAAAAATGTAGTACTATGAATTTTTAAAATTTTAACCCTTGAAGGACCCAAGTGGGTCCATAAAGAACTTTTGAACTTCAAACTTTTAGGAATTAAAATTCCACCATAGATTTTTCTGATTCTTCTTGTGATAGATATCTCATGATTTACAGGATGGAAGAATTAGAATGCCTAGAAAAAATCATATATGGAAAATAATGTGAGGAATGTAAAGCCTTTGAGAATGAACTTGACCCCTTTGCATTTGGCTCGACATTATGCTTAGTAATAGAAGCTTTCTATATTTTGCATAAATTAAGTTTATGGTGCACTTTTCTGTTGAGAAATATTTGAATTTGAACATTTATAAAATGTGGACATTGGTATACCATAGGCGATGCCATGCTTTCAAGCATACTTGCTTGTTATTTATCATGAGTTTTTGCACCTGTCCATTCTCTGAGTAAATATCTAGTGTGTTATAAGCAAATGTAGTCATGGCTGCAGCTTTCATATTCCAATAGAATGTTCGTATACACATGACCTCAGTTGCTGAGAAAGCATCACATCTTCTCCTCTTTCAACACAATAAAGATTTGACATCTAGAATTGATCCTACGGTGATCGTCCTTTCTGCTTTGCTGGGCATGGCTGGCATTCTAGGTGTACGATTGATCATTTTATATGATCTTTTTTTTTTACATTATGTATTTCAAATTTCATGCATATGCCCCAACCTCAATGACCCGCTCTTTCAAAGCCTTAATGAGCTTCGACATGGGGGGAACATTATCAACTAACACTAGATCATTCTGCCATCTGATCAGGTTATGCAACTGTGGCACTTAAGCACAAGCTTGACATCTCATAGATGGCCTCTCTGACATAGTATACAGTTTCATTATGGTGAGAACCCAATTCCGTATCAGTAATTGCATGGTTAGAGTCAGTAAAGATGATTATCCCAATCTATATGGCATTTTATAATCGTCTCTTGAAATACCATCATCATGTTTGCACGTCTCAGGTTGTGCATATTCCTTGCCAACGTCCTGCCAGTTTATGCACTTGATTTGTGCTGGTGGTGTGCAGACGTCGTTTGGTTCTGAAGTCAGGCATGATATATATTTTTTAGGCCAGAGAATAAAAGCCCCCGTAGAGTCCATAAGCGTCGCAATCTCTGGTTCGGAAAATGGCAACTGCATGCTTCCAACAATAATTCATTCCAGTAATACTACTGCGAACCATCAGGCATATGCCAAATGTTGTGAGCAGATAAGCTATACACTTTTCCTGCGACCACTTTATCACCAATAATGACTTTAAGGTGTGAAATTTCGTAAAAGTGCTATGTTTGACCAATTTTTGAAATATGGATTCGATGGTTTACTAGGACGTGTAAGCTCAAGAAAATTTATAAAATCGCCAAATTTTGATATTATTGCATCCCAATTATACTAGTCGAATTGAATGGACATTTTATAATAGAAAACCTTAGTTTTATGTTAAAATATGCTAATTCTACTAAGTTCGTTTCTATAAAAATGTTAGGAAAAGAGAAAACAATCACCATTATTTTTATGGTTTAAAAGTAGCTAAAGAATGATAAAGTCATCATTGTTCGATACCATTAAGGAGCATTTGTAAAAAATGGGACATATTCATTCCCAACTTTTTTTTCGAGGGGCATTTTTCGACCCCCAGGGAC